>CM019044.1:27895636-27919725 GCA_009664405.1 Drosophila bifasciata
AATGCTTTTGACTCGGGATTTTGAGCTTATTCCTAGTTCATCGAGAACAGCCTTATTTTCTTGTGCCATTTTTTATAATAATATAATATAATATATAATATATAATCTAATCTAATAATAATATAAAAAATAAGTCGGGTTTCTTAATGACGTAATAACCCAGAACGCACGAATTAGCAGAATTAAAAAAAAATCGAGTCTACACATTGTAGCTCTATCAACTGCAATGCGATCAACCCACCCTCTAAGCGATCTTCTAAGCAGCGAATGCTTTTGACTCGGATTTTGAGCTTATTCCTTAGTTCATCGAGAACAGCCTTATTTTCTTTGTGCCATTTTTTTATAATATAATATAATATATAATATATAATCTAATCTAATCTAATAATAATATAAAAATAAGTCGGGTTTCTTAATGACGTATACTCCAGAACGCACGAACCGATTTCCACGGTTTTGCATTCGTTGGAAAGGTCTCGCCCGTGAGAATGATAGCAAAAGAAAATTCACGAAAATTTTAATAGAAAAAGGGAAAATGTACAGCTATCTACTATATATACTCAAATAGAGCGCCATCTATGATACATGCGCATGTACTACAAACCAATATTTTAAGTGGTAGGCGCCGGGTGCGTAATACATTGCTTGACAGCTACTCATTATTCTCTGCTCAGTTAATTTCATGTGACAAACCGGGATTGTGTTCACTGTGAAAATAATTTTAAAAAGTTATTCGTTTCCTCATATTTCTATTGAAACCATCAAATCAATCACGTGTATTCTGAACAGGCATTTTGTCTTTAAGGTGGTAAGTTGAACTGTGTAAATTATGTCGATCGTGCATTTTTGAGGTTGAATTCACCACCTGTCCACAGTCCAAAATGCCTTTAAGACGACGTTCGAACATCGGCCTCCCGCACAAGACATGCAAGCCAGCAACAAGTGTATTTACAGTCCCTTAATAGAAAAAGACAAAACATAATAAGAGAACACGTGGAGGACACGAAGATCATTGGCATCATACAATCGCGTTTGGCATTCCAATATGATCCCACTGCAAACTACGGTGATGATGCAAATTTAGATATTGGACCAATGACGACTATATGCCGATATTGCAATGCGTTAAAGTTAAAAAGAGAAACGGCTGAACTGGTGCTGCGCAAGTTGAAAAGTCAAACTGGATCCATTACTTACACCACCACACAGCCACTGAAAACCATTGTTCGATGGAAGTGATCCCGGATTCCGCCATTTTCGAACACATCCTTGAATACAATAACTGCTTTCGCATGACCCCTTTGAGCTAATATCATTCGAGAAGGCGGCTTCATGCCGACTTGCAAGGTAAAAGATTGTAGGATACCTATCCCAGGCTGAGGTAGGCTCAGTCTGTCTGGCTGTTCTTTCTACAAAGAAATTTGTAGAAATGCTGGCACTTTAAGGCAAAGGGGATGGCCGTGAGACCGAAAATTGAGCGGGCGGAGCGTCGGGTTACCGCGCAAGTAATTCGGTATTCGCACTTTGGCGATGGAAGGGAAAACGCTGACACCTGAGTTTTGTTGTGTGCGGTAATAATATGTTTCTGGGTTACCTGGGTTGTGTTCGCGGTCGGCGAAGAAAAATGATGACACGGGGTTGAGGCTCTTTTGAGGTTTATGGGTTTTTCTTTATTCTTGATTACCCGGTTTTATACGGCTAGTGTAGTAATGCTTTGCGTGCCTTTTTGTGGTGGCGCGGTGTTGACTGTTGATGCACTGCCCCATTGATCCATGGCGCGCGCCATTTAAAGCCGGCACCTGGTGTGTGGGTCGCTGAGTCCGCGTTTTCGTGGTGTATTGTTGGGGCACCGTTTCGCTGTGATCGCGGAACTTGGTGCAGTGTCAGGACCTAGTCCGCGTGTTTTGCTAACATAGCAAACGCGGAATTAGGTGTAGTGTGTTTGGTAGTGTCAGGCGTTTTTAATAATAGTCTATATATATATACTTTAGTTTATGATTGTATTGTGTATATCTTACATTATCTATTTATATTTTGTGGCGGACCGTTGTGGTCCGTTACAAGATACAACAATACACATAACCAATCACTACCACACCAACACAATGAATTGCAACACGTAACAAACTACATATACACACACACACTACACCATAAAACGATCAGAAGTTACACCGTATTTTTCAACAAATGATTGTTTGTAATTAAAGATTCAAGGACAAATATATCATTTGCATGGTTCAATGGTGCCAACACCAGATGAACCGCATCAATTTCTCCAAATATACTTCATTGCGTCGATGGTGGATCAGCTGAATGTGCGGTGCAATATACAGGGAACACAACATTTAAAGAGACGAATTATTGAACAGTTGCAATCATTTTTCACGCTAATAATGCTGTGGTTAATATGTTCAAAACAGAATTGGAACGAATGCCATCGGATACGCACAAATTTGTCATAAGAGCGGATTGTACCCCAACAGGTGAACATGTGCGAAGATTCAATGCACCCACCGTTAATGATGTTGCTGCAATTATTGTTGGCGATCAAACTAATTCGCGAGACATTGTCGTTCAGCGAAGAAGCAATATCATGCATCGTGTAAACGAGACACACGTTTGTACGATGCGTTACAATATCCAATCATTTATTGGCAAAGGGCAAGACGGATACGACATCACGTTGAAGATGGTCGATCCAATTACAGGTACAATATTCACACAATAATTATTGCTATTATTGGTTTCCATTAACAATTCATTTAATTTTGCATTTTCAGTCGTATCAACGAATAAAAATCTAAGCGCAATGAATTACTATGCGTATCGTATGATGATTCGTACACATGAGGAGAATGTCATTCTAAAGTGCCGTTGGCTATTCCAGCAATTCGCTATCGACATGTATGTTAAAGTTGAGACCGAACGTTTAGCGTTCATCCGATTCAATCAGGCAAAAGCTACGATCTGAGGACTATATACACTTACATGATGGTATTCATTCAGATGGTGATGTTCAAAAAAATATTGACGTCTGACGATTCTCCCATCATCTTATATCGGAAGCCCACGCCACACATGCACGAATACGCTCAAGACGCTATGACGTACGTTCGAAATTATGGAACACCGGATCTATTTATTACGTTCACATGCAATCCGAAGTGGAAGGAAATTGAACGTGAATTGAACCGGCCAAAACCGCAAGATCGCCATGACATAATCGCCAGAGTATTTCAGCAAAAACTCAAGGTTATGATGGATGTGCTTACTAAGTATCGAGTTTTTGGTGACACACGCTGTTATATGTACTCGGTGGAATGGCAGAAGCGTGGACTACCGCATGCTCATATCCTAATTTGGTTGTTGAACAAATTACGTTCAAATGAAGTGGATGACATCATATCAGCTGAAATTCCTGATCCAGTCACTGATCCCCACCTACCCGACATTGTGACGACACAGATGGTGCATGGACCGTGCGGTGCATTAAATCCATTATCGCCTTGCATGGCTGATGGAAAGTGCACAAAACGATATCCGCGACCGTTAGTTGCTGAAACAGTCACGAGGAACGATGGATATCCAGTTTATCGTCGGCGTTTATCGTTGCTGAATGAACAGCAAAAGCAAGTATACGAAACATTAATGCAAGCGGTGGACAATAACACTGGTGGTCTATTCTTCCTGGACGCACCTGGAGGAACATTTTTGTCATTTCATTGATTTTGGCTACTATTCGATCAAGATGTGACATAGCTTTGGCGTTAGCATCATCTGGAATTGCGGCGACTCTTCTAGATGGCGGTCGTACTGCACATTCTGCGCTTAAGTTGCCACCAATTTAAAAACAATTGATACTCCAACATGCAATATTTCCCGATCCAGTGCAATGGGAAAATTGTTGATGCAATGCAAGCTCATTGTTTGGGATGAGTGCACAATGGCACATAAGAAATCACTTGAAGCACTTAACTTCACACTGAAGGATCTTCGGCGAAATAATAATATCTTTGGGGCTTGATGATATTATTATTGAAGGCGATTTCAGGCAGACGTTGCCAGTAATTCCCCCGTGGAACGCCTGCAGATGAATTGAATGCTTGCCTGAAGGCATCACCTTTTATGGAATAACGTAAAACATTATCGCTAACCACTAATATGAGAGTTCAACTTCAAAATGATCAAAGTGCTGCACAATTTTCCAAACAATTGTTAGCTGTTGGAAATGGAAAAGTCCCAGTTGAAGCGACATCTGGATTAATTACTCTTACCAACGACTTTTGCCGATTTGTAGACTCTCAATTGGTTTTATTGAAAAAAATGTTTTCCCAAACATTAGTGAGAATTATCAGAATCATGCTTGGTTAAGTCAACGAGCAATTCTTGCCGCAAAGAATAATGATGTACAAGCACTAAATTTCACACGCAATCAAAAATCGCTGGCGATTTGGTGACATACAATTCCGTTGATTCAATAACAAATCCCGATGATGTTGTAAATTATCCAACGGAGTTTTTGAACCCTCTGGAGCTACCAGGATTTCCACCACATAACTTGCAACTCAAAGTTGGTACAGTTATTATGACATTGCGTAATTTGAATCCACCGCGACTTTGCAACGGTACTCGACTTTCGGTAAAAAGACTAATGCCGAATTTGATTGAGGGAACCATTATTAACGGAAAGTACGCAGGTGAAAATGTATGTATTCCTCGAATACCAATGATTCCGACTAATCTTCCGTTTGAGTTCAAACGATTGCAATTTCCAGTTCGCCTTGCGTTCGCAATGACAATTAACAAGTCGCAAGGCAAATCGCTTAGTGTTTGCGGGATAAATTTAGAAAATCATTGTTTTTCACATGGGCAGTTATACGTTGCATGTTCACGAGTTGGGAAATCATCCGCTTTGTTTGTGTTAACGTCAGACCAAAAAACAAAAAATGTGGTTTACCAAAGAGCACTTCAATGAAACGGATAATTTGCGAACACGCATAACGCTTCGATTCAGTATTTACTTTGGATTCACTTTCATTTACTTAGAGAAGTTCAACTAAATAACACTTCATTTTTGTAATCGAAATGAAATTTTTCCTTTTCAAATATAAAACAAAAAAAAAAAATTGTTCTTTATCTTTTAATCCCCAAACGAAATGTTACATAAAAACGAAGCCATCTGGTGGCGAAACGGAGTTCGCCGGGTTTGCTAGTAATAAATAATAATACAATAATAAATGTCCAAAAAACGAGACAAAAAGAGCCAAAAATCGATATACCCTCACACTGCAGGGTAGTGCGTCACTTTTCAAGTGAGAGCCGAAAACAATATACCCTCACAATTTAGGGTAGCGCGTCACTTGAAAAGTGACAGCAAAAACAGTAGACCCTCAGAAAACAGTCGTTCCGCTTTGATCAAGCGCGGAAATTCTTCCAACAACTACACAGCAAGCACCGGTGTGGCGAAAACGAGAAACGAAAATAATGCACCGGTAAAGCTGCTTTTATGTATGTATGTATTTATGTGAAGAAGTATGTAAGTGTTACACACCGCGGCTTGGGTTAACGCACCAACTGTACGTATGTACATATGTAAGCACCGACAACCAAGAGTTTTGCTAGATAACATAATAATAATATATAAATACACTATTTAATATGAGTAATAATAGTCCGAATAAGAACTAGAAACGAGAACGACAACAATTAAATGTCGAGGCACGATGTGTAATGTTGGTTTCAAGTGCGAGCCACAAAACCAATATACCCTCAAGAAACAGGGTAGCGCGTCACTTGGCTCTCCGTTTTTCATCAAGCGCCGCAACGAAAATTCTCTCAACAAGTACACAGCAAGCAACGGTGAATAAGCGCATGCGAGATACGAAAAGCTGCTTGTATTTACGTATGTACATATATGTATGTATTTAGAGAATTATATGTTATACACCGCGGCTTGGATTAACGGACCAACTTTTTAGCGAATTTTATACGAGAGGGGAAAGGGGCGGCCGACAGTGATTGCAGATAACGTTATACAAATATTTAATTGTGCGTCCAAATAGCGGTTCGATAGAGTTTAGTATGGCTTGTATGTGCAATATGGGGTTATATATATATATGTATGTGCACTACTTAAAAGCATGCAATCAACTCTACTATATCATACGTCTGTGCCTAAGAATTGAAAGCGAGGTGCAATTTTTTCATCACAAGACAATTTATGAGTATCTACGAATGTCTTCGACTCTAACTTTCAATTTTTCGCACAAATACCCTCAGGTTCTGCTCGCTCTTGGAGTCCAGATTCCACTTTCCTCTCGCGGTCGTTGTGATCTCCTATTGCCATTTATGTAGATATGTATGTAGCAGCGATGAGTTGGATTGCGCGGCCGACACGGTTATTTTAGCCAGGCTTTTTAAACAAAAACGAGAAAGAACGTTCGAGTCGCTGTGAACGCGTCTTGGGGCGAAATTTTGAAATACACTTGTTCAGGTTTTGTATCACAGGAGTGTGGACAGAAAGTTTGGTTGCTCTAGCTCTTATAGTCTCTGAGATCCAGGCGTTCATTTGTAAGAAAAACCAAATCGTCTCGTTTTGTGTGAGAGAGGGAGAGAAGTTTTTTCGTATGTTTTTCTCTATTGTGGCTATATTAATGATCCATCCGATTCGGGCCCCTGATAGATATGGTCTTTCTCTATGATTCTTCATTTTTCGTTTTCTGTTATCTTCAAAATTGTGGACGCCACAGATGTGCGCCCTTTGTGGAGGCGGAAGTGAGCGGGGCGAAATTTTGAAATACTTTTCTAGGAATGAGATATAACATCAGTATGGAAACAAAATTTGGTTGCCCTATCTTTTTATAGCCTCCGAGCACTGAGCGACAAACAAGACGGTCAGACAGACAGACGGACAGATGGACAGACGGACGGACAGACAGGGCTATATCGACTCGGCTGTTGATGCTGATCAAGAATATATATACTTTATAGGGTCGGAAATTATTCCTTTTCTATTTTACACACATCCAATTTTACTACATATACAATATACCCTTTTACTCTTCGATTACGGGTATAACAAACCGAAAACTAGGGTGGGTAAAGATTTTAATTGGGACGAAAAATAATGATGTGCGCTCGATCGAATTTCAAATACGATTATATTAAACAATTCAGACAATTCCTCGTCAGCCTAGCTAACCTACGGTGGCAAAGCGGGGCGAATTCGCCGAGAGCGAGCGAGAGCTTTTATTGCGCTCCCGCCTTGCCTTAACCTACTTACACTAGACTTCATAAGCAACAAATTCCTAAACTAACGAAACAGGTGTTTTAATTAGGCATCATTCAAGTTATTGTTTATACAAATTTATGGATGAACTCTTACACAACTTCTAAAATTAGTTTTTACCGTTTTACCGTAAGGACACAGAAAATGGGTTTTTTCCGAGTTTTTCAAGCCACAAAACGATTAGATACAATTTATAGCTGTATATATTAGACTATTAGCTATTAGCTTATTAGTTATGTGAAAAGTAGAAAGATCAGTTATCTGAAAAATTCATTAAAAATTTCAATTCTTTAAAAGTTCTTTTTATAGAACAAAAATTATTCATTATAAAAAAATGTAAAGCCTCAAATCTAAAAAATAAAAGTCAGTTTGGTTCCTTGAGATAACTAAATTTAGATTTGATCGAGAATTGTAACTAGGATTGTCATTTCAGCGCTTCAATTTAAAATTTATGGTTTACAAATTGTTAACAAATTGGAAGTGGAGAGTGGCAAACTATACAAGTTTTTTGTGCTGAAAACATTTGCCATTATTTTTTAACAGACTACTCTGTGCTACGATTTGTCCGATTTTTCTCCCAAAAATATTGTGCGAAAAATAAGACCTCCTGAGATAGGTTAGGTTTATAGGGCTGCTCCACCGAAGTCGAGGTCACTCGGAGGCAAGAATTGCCCATTGTGATGCCCACACTCGTCATGGGATTACGTCCGGTGCCTAGGGAGGTTTCGTGAACCATCCCGAGGCCTCAATAAAAGAGCATCAGCCTCTCTAGAGGAATGTTTGCCAGGCTATCAAGTCCTCGTGAAAGGCGCTGCCGAGTATGACGCCTTTCCATGAGTGCAGGACAGCCACAGAGAAGATGCTGGATGCTCTCTATTTCCTCCTCGTCCCTGCAGCTGCGGCAGAAGTCATGGTGGGGCAATCTATACCTAGTGGCCATGTGGCCGATAACACAGTGGCCCGTTATAACTCCCGTCAGTGTTCGCACCTGACTCTTCATGAAGCCTAGGAGAGTCTTAGTGCGTTTAGGGTCATAGTGGAGCCAGAGCGAGCGTGAGATCTCACAGTTGAGTGTTGTGTTCCACCGTCTGTCTGATCGCGTTCTAGCTCGACCCATCATCTGCGAGATGATGTCTCGCAGCGGCCTCCGTATTTCGTTGACTGCGTCCGCCAGTGGCTTTGCCGATCCATTTCTGGCACACTCGTCCGCACTCTCGTTGCACGCGATGTCGGTGTGACCCAGGACCCACGTGAGTGTGATTGAGTGCGCCCTGATCCGGTTTAGTGCGTCCACCGTATCATGTACGAGTCTGCTCGTGGTCTTGCAGGAAACCAGAGCTTTGATACCAGCTTGACTGTCAACGCAGATTGCTTTTGTTGCTTGAGGTAGCTCCAAGGTATATCTAATTTTGCCGCTTGCCATACTGCGTACATATATCTCCGCCTGAAATACACTGCACCAGTCTGGTAGTCTTAGGGATATGTTGGTTTGCTGGTTTTCAGAGAAGATTCCAGCTCCTGTCCCTTCGACTGTCTTTGACCCGTCCGTGAAGATGGAGAGCACGTTCTGCCCAAGGTCAGCGTTACGCATCCATTCCTCTCTGTCCGGTATGTGTCCTTTAAAATTTTTCTTCCATGAAAACTCGAGACACAGTAAGAGCGACTCACCCGTTTCACTTTCCTCCTTACAGAGTATTGTGGCGTGGCCATAAGGCGATGACTTAAAGAACCGAGCGGCTGAAATCCTCTCGGCACTTGTCTCAGCCTTGCACTTAAGGTGGAGGTCTATGGGATCCAGGTTTAGCATGGTGTCCAGAGCAGCCTGTAGGGGTGGGTTTGAGAGATCCGGTGACCCCAAGGCATGCCGTCCGTTGACTTTCCGGAGGTTCTCTAGGTGGCATTTGGTGTTGGCCGCTTCCCACCACACCAAGCTTCCGTACGTCAGAATGGGTCTTATTACCTCTGTATACATCCAATGGATGATGTGCGGTTGTAAGCCTCATGTTCATTAGGCCCCCCCAAGACACCAAAGGTCATCCTACATATGTAGAAAAGCAGCTATTTTTTTTTCCCTTTCCTCCGTGTTTCTCTTCCAAGAGAGTTTGGAGTCTAGGATGACACCAAGATACTTGGCTTCTTTCGATAACTCAAGCGTCGTTCCACCAATTTCTTGTCGTTTGAAGCTTGCCATCTTACATTTTCGTGAGAACAACACCAGTTCTGTCTTTTGGGGATTAACCCCAGACCGTTTTGGTGTGCCCAGCTCGCGGTCGTTCCCAGTGCAGGTTCCAGAAGATCACTGATTGTAGGTAGGAACTTACCCGTTACCAGTATCACTAGATCATCCGCTTAGGCCCAACCTTGCATCCGCTCCTCCCCAACTGAAGAAGAAGGTCGTTGAGGACTAAGTTCCACAGGAGAGGGGATATACCCCCCCCCCCGGAGTACCTCGTCTGACGGTCTTCCTTGAAGAGAGGTGCCCAGATTAGCGCTAATCGTTCTGCTCCTGAGAACGCTGTCCATCCATATGGTTAACGTCGGGAGTGTGCCAATCTTGGTCAGTGCGGCTGTTATTGACTCGATCCTGAAGTTGTTGAAGGCTCCCTCTATGTCTAGGAATGCCGCCAAAGCATATTCCTTATGGCTAAGAGTCTTTTAGATACTCCCAACAACTTTGTGTACTGCGGTCTCAACTTATCTACCTTTGAGGTAGGCGTGCTGAGCTCCGCTGAACACTTGTCTGTCGAGTTTTGGTTCTTATGTATAGATCAATCAGCCTTTCCATCGTTTTGAGCAAAATGAGGATAGACTGATGGGTCTGTAGTCCTTTGGAGAGACGTGTTTTATCTTCCTGGCTTTGGGGATGAAGACCACACTCACCTCTCTCCATGCTTGAGGGACGCACCCAATTCGGAGACATCCTTCGAAGATTTTCTTCAGACATGGTAGCAGGGGCAGGCAAGCTGCCTGCAACATGGCTGGTCGTATATCATCCGGCCCCGGTGACTTGTAGGGACCGTTATTATGTCTGGTGCCATAATGTCACGTATGAGATCCTCAGTTTCCTCTCCCTGGTGTGGCTTAGTGTCGTTGTTGTCATTGGATTCGTCACCGGTAACATTCAAAATTGTGGATTTTCGTCTTTTTGGGAGGCCGGAGGGAGCGTAGCAAAAATTTTGAAATAAATTTGCACTAAGGTGATATTACTACAGGAGTCTAGACAAAAGTTTGGTTGCTCTAGCTCTTATAGTCTCTGAGATCAGACGCTCATTTATACGAATAGGCAAAGTCGACACGTTTGTGTGTGAGTGCGAGCGAGAGTGAACGATGTTGCTCGAAATGATTTTCTATATTGTGGCTATATGTACTAATGATCCGATCCGATTCAGATTCTCTATGATTATGCATTTTAGATTTCTGTTATTTTCTGTTATTTGTGGACGCCACAGATGTGCACCCTTTGTGGGGGCGGAAAGGGCGGGGCGCATTTTTGCCAAATTCACATCAGTCCAGAAAAAAAATTGAGCAATGGGCGACAAACGAGACGGACAGACAGGGCTATATCGACTCGGCTATTGATGCTAATCAAGAATAAATATAATTTATAGGGTCAGAAATTATTCCGACCATTCTTGTTATAGCCACAATGATGAAATTAATTTTCAGTAGCTCGTCGCCAGATCGCTGACACACTCGTGCAGTGTACGCGAAAAACTAACGGCATGTTGTTGTAAGAAGTGATGTAGGTGTAAATGACAGATGCACCACAAAAATGTAAAATGTAAAAACTGAATTTTTCCAATTTCAAATAAATCCAAATATTTAATGTACTTAGTAAGGATATAAAAGTACTAGTGTAGCTAGTCACAAAATGATTAGATACAATTTATTGCTGTATATATTAGACTATTAGGCTTATTAGTTATGTGAAAAAAGTAGAAAGATCAGTTATCTGAAAAAATTCATTAAAATTTCAATTCTTTAAAAGTTCTTTCATAGAACAAAAAATTATTCATTACAAAAAATGAAAAGCCTCAAATCTAAAAGAAAAAAGTCGGTTTGGTTCCTTTGAGATAACAAAATTTGGATTTGATCGAGAATTGTAACTAGGAATGTCATTTCAGCGCTTCAATTTGAAATATATGGTTTACAAATTGTTGACAAATTGGAAATGGAGAGGGGCAAACTATGCAAGTTTTTTTGTGTAACTATTAGTATTTTCGAAGCTATCTTTCTTAGATCCCTGCTGAAAACATTTCCCATTATTTTTATAGACGATTGTACTACGATTTGTCCGAGGGCGGGGGCGAAATTTTTGAAATACGTTTATAGGTGTTGGATATCAAATCAGTGTGGAACAAAAAATTTTGATTCTCTAGCTCTAATAGCCTCCGAGCAATGGGCGATAAACAAGATGGACAGACATGGCTATATCGACTCGGCAATTGATGCTGATCAAGAAGATACATATATACTTTATGTGGTCGGAAACGCTTCCTTCTCTATGTTACACACATGCACTTTTATCACATATACAATATACCCTTTACTCTTCGAGTACAGGAATAACGAGAAAAGAACGTACGGAGTCGCTGTTGCCGCGACTCTACTTTTATACCCGTACTCAGTCAGCACACATGTGATTAATGTGGAATTTTCAAATTTTTTATAAGTTTTTTTTTGGCGCCCGAGCAGGGACCTTGGAATTAGTTTCGTTTTTAAATAAATCGTTTCTCGACCATAACGCTGTTCGCGAGTTAAAGCCGCGAAAAACCCGCCAAACCAACAATCGACAATCCAGAAGGAAGATCACGGAATCCACGGAAGACCACATTGAAGACCGCCATCCATACCTACAAAAACGAAGCAGAACATGGACATTGAGTTGCCAACGCCCAGGGAAGTGGATTCATCCGACGACCAGGTAACAATGCCAAAGCAATAGCGGCTAAAAATAATAGCGTTTAATACCTATTGGCTTGGCATTGAACAGTATTGTACATACGTTCACCTACCGTTTAACTATTCGTGATACCCGGTGTAATCGGGAAGAGTATTAGAAGGCGCCAACGACATAGTTTACCGCTCATTTCGCATTTGGTAGCATTATTTCGCATTTCGTTTCGTTCGCCAAAAACATTGACCCTTTGCAGCGGTAAACTAATGTTCGCGCTCTTTAATGTACAGCATACGGTTCTCTTAAGTTTACGTTCGTGCAGTACCCTCGTCGTAATTTTGCTCTCGCAGCTTCGTGGTTATCCAACTCTCTAACTGGTGTCGCCCAGCTTGTCGTTTGTGACGCGAGCTGATCATCCGCTCTTATATTGTGCCAATCAAGTGAAACATCGTTCGCCACTTCGTTTTTGGGTCGAACGCTGTTCTAATTTAGGTATTTGTGTGCGCTTTGACATCTAATTTTCTAGCTGTCGTATGCGCCAGAGAGCTGATCATCCGCTCTTATATTGCGCCACTCAATTAAACATCGTTCGCCACTTAGTTTTCGGGTCGAACGCTGTTTTAATTGGGAGTCGAGTGCGTTGCGCGCATTAGAATTGCGTTTGATTATTGGTTCGAACTTGGTTCAAGCTCAGTGTGTCGAGCCAAACTTGGTGTTGGTTGCGTACGCTTAGCTTAGCGTTGCGCGCATTGGAATTCCAGACGTCCGTTTCGTAGGGGATCGAACGTGGGTCGAGTTTGGTTCGCCGTGACAGAGCTCGGTTGCGTTTTGTCTGTTCTAACTGTTGCAGTCGTTGTCGCATCGAACCTAATACGTTTATACGTGGGTGTTTGAATACTTTTGCCGTACTGTCGAACATTGTTCTCATTGAACGCAGTGCATTTCCTCAGGTTATCGTCGCCTTCGCTTAGCAAGTTTGAAGTTTAGAAGTTAGGAACAGCCAACGTTGGTAATTTAATCAACATGTCTAAAGATCATGATGAAAGAAGGCAACTGGGAGCGGAATGTGTGGAAGCACGAGGCTCACAAAATTGTATGTCAGGTTGGAGAAGATAAGCGAAGATATAAATCGAATGAGGATAGCATTTGAGGAGGGTTCAATTTCGCTGGATCCATTACAAATCCAATGTCGTTTGGAAATATTGAACTCCTATATTGAAAAAGCAATGGCCCTGCAGTCCGAGATCGATGTGCTAGACCCAGATAATTCAGATAGGGCGGCGTTGGAAGAAACGTGTGTGATCACAAAGGCTCTGTACATGTCGGCAGCGACCAACAGATCCCCTCAACCATACATGAATTCAGCACCCACACACCACCACCCAATTTGCCAAAATTGAAGTTGCCGAAGTTCAGCGGCAAGCATGCAGATTACAAACAGTTTATTAGTCTGTTTGAAAGTTTGGTAGATTCCGACCCGTCGTTGTCCAATATAGAGAAGTTCAACCATCTCATATCGTGCTTGTCCGATGAAGCCTTGGGAACCGTTAAGGCGTTCCAAATGTCAGATGCCAACTATCCAAAGGCGTTAGAAAGTTTGAAAAGGGTGTACGACAACAAGTGCTTAATATTCTTTGAGACACTTGCCCAGTTGTTTGACATTCTTGCCGTTACCAAGCCGTCAGCGTCTGCATTGCGATCAACTATAGATACAGTGTCAGCCATTCTGGAGTCGCTTTTATCGTTAGGAGACGAGCGAGAGGTTGCTAACGCCATGATAATACATCTGGTGTTATCCAAGGTGGACCCATACACAAAACAAAGTATGAGGAGCAGCTGAACTACGATGAGCTCCCTTTGCTGGTCGGATTGTGCAAAAATGTTGAACCGCCGGTACCAACACCTTTCAGCAGAGGAGTCATCCAAAGCGAGAGGCAAACCGAAGTTTGACATGCCGTCGACCAGCAAGAAAACCAGCAGATCGTCATTTTCTTGCGCGAGGGCCGAAAAGTCGATCGACCCCAAGTGTGTGTATTGCGGCGCCAACCATTCGATCGGAAACTGCCAGGGATTTGGGGCAATACCCGTCTTGGAGCGTTTCGAGTTCGCAAAAGGCAAGCAATTATGCATTAATTGCCTCCAATCTGGACATAGGGTATCTCAGTGCACATCCTCTAAGTGCAGAGTTTGTTCACAGAGGCATCACACCCTCTTGCATAGATACGCAGCTCAGAGCGCAGAAAGTCAGGCAATAGGGTACAAGCATCGTCCCATCCTGCGCAGGTGAAGCAGGCATCCAGTGAGCCCGAGCATGTCATCCTTGCCACAGCAGTGGTAAGAGTTCGGGACAGATTTGGCCAAAGTTCACCTAGCAAGAGTGTTGTTGGATTCGGGTTCACAGGTCAATTTCGTGACAGAAAGTCTAGCGCAATCGCTAAGGTTGGCAAAGGGTCAACCGTTGCCTGACAGTGACATCTGTAGGCAAGTCAAGTTCGGTGTCGAGGAGTGAAGTCTCGACGACAATATACTCCAGGTTAAATAACCATAGTTTCGTAGCAGATTTCTGGGTTCTTAGCAGCATTACCAATCAGCAGCCTGACAGAAGTCTGCCCATTAAGCAGTGGAAAATTCCTGCGAATGTGGAGTTGGCAGATCCAGCATTCCATCGACCTCAAAGGGTAGATATGCTGATTGGAGCAGACTCGTTCTTCGATCTGTTGTGCACAGGCCAAATAAAACTGGGTGAAGGGGCACCATTGTTGCAAAAGACCCTTTTAGGTTGGGTAGCTTCAGGTCGGTGTAGCAAGCTTCTGACTGGAGAAGCCGCTTGCTGCGTCGCAACCTACTCACCGGAAGAAGACTCTCTGTCTCAAATGGTCGAAAGACTGTGGGAGATAGATGCAACGCCAGAAGAAAAAACATGCTCAAACAAATTCGGCAGAGCAGCTGGCATGCGAAGAATTTTTCAAAGCCAATGTCTGCAATTTACCGACCGGAAGGGTTTCAAATACCGTTGCCTTTTAAGACAGACCCAGTATCGTTGGGGTCGTCCTTCGAGGTCGCAAAACGTCGTTTCTTATCGTTAGAGCGACGAACGTTAAGAGAGAGTGAGCTGAGAGACATGTATCTCAGTTTCATGAAAGAATATATCGAGCTCGGCCATATGTCTCCGACAGACAACGCGATTCCGCCAGGACCACATTATTTTATACCACACCAGTGCGTCCTGAGGCCTGATAGCAGTTCCACCAAGCTTCGAGTCGTTTTTGACGCGTCGAGCAAGACCACAACTGGGTGGTCATTAAACGATTTACTTATGGTGGGACCTACTATTCAGAGGGAACTATTTTATCACTCGTTCGATTTCGGGTGAATCGGTATGCTTTAACGGCAGACGTTTTCGAAAATGTATAGGCAAGTGGATGTGGCCGTAAAGACCGGAATTTCCAACTCATCGTGTGGCGAGAACATCCCACCGATCATTGCAAATTTTCGGTTGAACACTGTTACCTATGGTACTTCCGCAGCACCTTTCCTTGCCATTCGTTGTTTTGCACGAGCTCGGTGTACGCCACAGAGACACTCACAAGAAGGGTTCTGAGGTGATCTGCAGTGATTTTTATGTAGACGACATGCTGACAGGAGCCGATGACGTAGACACGCTGAAGTCGATTTGCGATCAGGTGTCTGAGATTCTTGCTCCGGAGGGTTTCAGCTTTCGAAATGGTTTTCGAACCATCCAGAACTAATGGATGGAAACAATGAGGAGAAATCTCTATCATTCAATGATGCCGATTCGACCAAAACATTGGGGATGAGGTGGAGTCCAAGAACAGATACGTTCCGGTATCACTTGGAAGATAGCTTCACAAACTTGAATCCGACTAAGCGCACCATTCTGTCAATTAGTGCTCGACTGTTTGATCCGCTTGGGCTACTTAGTCCAATCAGCATAACAGCGAAAATTTTCCTCCAGAAGCTGTGGCAGCTTCAGCTGGATTGGGATGAAGCCATCCCAATGGCACTGCATACAAGCTGGGAGAGGCTAAAGCTAAACTTGTGTGGTCTTGACAAAATAGCCGTGCCTCGGTACGTTATGGCTAGTGGGTGCTCGTCGATTCAAGTGCATGGCTTCGCGGACGCGTCTAGTCAAGCGTATGGGTGCTGCATTTATGTGCGAGCGCTTTTCGAAGGTCAAACGTACGTTCGATTGATCGCTGGGAAAGCAAGAGTAGCTCCCCTAAAAACAAAGACCATCCCGAGGCTCGAATTGTGCGCCGCAGCGTTATTGGCGCAATTTTGGGCCTACGTAAAGCAAGTTTTGGAAAAGTGTCGAATCGAGAGCGTATTTTTCTGGACGGATTCAGAAATAACGCTACATTGGATTAAAACCCAACCGTCGTCACTTGCAGTATTTGTCTCAAATAGAGTAGCCATGATTCAGGAGCTATGTCAGGGCATTACGTGGCGTCATGTCCCATCGCTGTCGAATCCAGCGGACTTGGCGTCTCGCGGATGCGAAGTGCCTGAGCTCCTGGAGTCCATATGGCTAGAAGGTCCGAAATTTTATGTGAGCCTGAGCATTGTTGGCCAGAGAACCCGCATTTTAACATCCCAGATGATGTGAAGAACTCCGAGGCGAAACGGTCCGCCCAGGTTCTAATTGGCGTTGCGAACTCGTTTTCAAATGAAATATTTTCTCGTTTTTCGTCGTACCCCAAATTAGTTCGAGTTTTTGCATATGTATACCGATTTGCTAATATCGGCAAGAACAAGGAACGTTACAGGAGCTAACTGCAAAGGAGTTGCAGCAATCGTCTCTAAAATTGATGGAGCTGGTTCAGCGAAGCTGCTTCTCTGAAGAGTTTAAGAAGCTGAAGAAAGGGCATACGCTGCAACCGAGCCTGCAGATGATGGCCCCTTTTATCCAAAAAAAAAAAGATCAGAGGAGGGGCGATCGTTTACACTTATTAGGGTCGGAGGAAGGCTGTTGCATGCCCAGTGCCAATAGAGGCTAAGTTTCCGGTTCTACTTCCCGCCAAGAGTCAATCGTCGAACTCTATTTAAGGAACCTGCATTTTAAAATTGTCACGCCAATGCAAAGACATTAGTAAGTTTGCTGAGACAAGAGATTTGGCTAGTAAATGCACGTCGAGAATGCACTCGCATAGTAAGGAGATGCATCCACTGTTTTCGATATAAACCTAAATTGATGGGTCAGATTATGGGGAATCTTCCAGCAGACAGGTTTAGGGAAGGTCGTCCGTTCCTGATTTTCGGGGTAGACTTTTGTGGTCCCATCAACGTCTCGCTTCGGATTCGAGGTCGTCAGCCGCTCAAAATGTACATCGCGGTATTTGTATGTTTCGCTTCAAAGGCCGTCCATTTAGAGCTTGTCCCAGACCTGTCGACTAATTGTTTTCTTTTGTCTCTAAAAAGCTTCATCGCAAGACGTGGCGTTCCGCTGAGGATGTATTCCGACAACGGGACAAATTTCGTCGGAGCCCGGAACGAGCTGCAGAGGCTTCAGGAAGCGTTCGAGGAGCAGCAGTCCAGCCTGAGGACGTTCGCGGCGGAGCAAGGGATGGAGTGGAGGTTCATCCCCGCGAGCACCGCACTTCGGCGGTTTATGGGAGGCGGCCGTCAAGTCGGCGAAGCTCCTGATCGTGCGGCAGGTCGCGGACGCCGCGCTCACGGAGAGCGAGGTGAGGACCGTGTTGGCCGAGGCCGAGGCCATCATGAACTCCAGGCCGCTCACTCCAGCCAGCACGGATCCAAACGACGGAGAGGTGCTCACGCCAGGCCACTTTTTGATCGGCCAGCCCCTTCGTTCGCTGCCGCAAGGGTGCGAGCCAGACGGACGGAGCAGCGGTACCACCTTTACCAAGAGGTGGCAACTACTCTCCGAGCTCAAACGACGGTTCTGGCAGGCTTGGTCGAAGGACTACGTCCACAACCTGCAGGACGCAGCAAGTGGCAAAACCCCAGAGGCCAACATCGAGGTCGGCGCCATGGTGGTGGTCCACAACGACCATACGCCGCCGCAGCAGTGGATCACTGGCAGGGTCACCAGCGTCGTCGTGGGAGCAGACGGCAAGGTCAGGGTGGCAGAGGTGCGAACAGGAGGGGGCGTGATTAGACGCCCAATCCATAAGTTAGCACTTTTGCCGATACGTTGAAGCCCGACGTGCGGTCGTTCAAGGCGGCCGGAATGTCGGTACACCATATAATAATAATAATAAATAAGTAGAAAACAATGGAGTTATGTATAGAATGTAATTTAGTTCGTAAGGTTACGACATGAAGACCCGCCACTGTAAATCCAAGCAACATAAGCAACATGTAACTACACGCCCGCAGCATAGCCGACAAAGCGATGCGTGGGAATAAAGCACTCGTAAATTGAACTTCGTTTCGCACGGTTTATTTGATCGCCCTTTATCGCCGCCCACAGCTCTGGTCTGTACTGCTAATTCCGCGTCTCAAGCCTAAGTAAAGGCATTAAGCAAAAACAAAAAATATTTTCGAATTTTCTACATCATACATTTGTTTGCTACATCAGTCATCTACATCTGCTTCATCTACATCACTTCTCACAACAACACACGTACACCGCACGAGGCAGCATGTTTGAGCGTAAGTGTGCGTGCGAAAAGAATCATTAGCGAAAATCATCCCCATAAATGACTTACGCCGCAAGGGGAAGGGGAAGCTCGCAGCAGAAAATTCATTTGATCATTGTGGCTACAATAATGATCCGATCTGAACCATATTTGGTAGATATGGTCATTTTCTACCATACTGCGTTTTTTTTTTTCTATCTTCAAAATTGTGGATTTTCGTATTTTGGGGGCGGGAGTGGGCGTGGCAAAATTTTGAAATAAACTTGCACTGAAGCGATATCACAGGAGTCTAGGCAAAAAAAATTTGGTTGTTCTAGCTCTTATAGTCTCTGAGATCGAGGCGCTCATTTATACGAAAAACCAAAACTACTCGATTTTTGTGTGAGTGCGAAAGGGAGGGAGCGAAGTTTTTGCGTATATTTGCCTCTATTGTGGCTATATTAATGATCCGATCCGATTCAGATTTGGGCCCCTGATAGATATGGGCTGTCTCTATGATTCTGCATTTTTAGTTTCTTGTTATTTTCAAAATTGTGGCCGCCACAGATGTGCGCCCTTTGTGGGGTCGGAAGTGGGCGGGGCGAAATTTTGAAACACTTTTCTAGGAGTGAGATACCACATCAGACTGGATAAAAGTTTGGTTGCTCTAGCTTTTATAGCCTTCGAGCAATGGGCGACAAACAAGACGGACAGACGGGCAGACAGCAATTAGCACAAATACAATATACCCCTTTTACTCTTCGAGTACGGGTATAAAAACTTCAATATATAATTTTCGGTTGGAAAATCTCAACGCAACAGAAAAAATTTAATTTACGACCGATATGAAAGATGTTTGATTTTATAATCGTTTCTTTATTTGATAATGATGCCATGAGATTGGGTAGTACACTTAAATTAAAAACAGTGGCCCATGTAATTCTATAAAAGTCCTTTATGTTCTAGAAAAGTGTATTAAGCTTTTTACCTTTCTTTTTTATACGCATACTCGAAGAGTAAAAAGGGTATATTGTATTTGTGGTAAAAGTGGATGTGTGTAACAGAGAGGAGGAAGCCTCAGTATAGTCACAATAGAGAAAATCATTTCGAGAAACATCGTTCCCTCTCGCTCTCTCCCACACTCAAACGTGTCGACTTTTGCCCATTCGTACAGATGAGCGCCTAGATCTCAGAGACTATAAGAGCTAGAGCTACCGCAATTTTCTGTCCAAACTCCTGTGATACCACTTCAGTACAAGTGTATTTCAAAATTTCGCCACGCCCCTTCCGCCCACACACTCTGCCTCGTGCAGTGTGCGTGTGTTGTTGTGAGAAATGATGTTGATGTAAAAATGTAAAATGTAAAACATTTGAAAACTCCACATAAATCATACCGACTGAGTACGGGTATAAAAGTAGTGTCGCGATAACGGTGACACCACACTTTTCTTTTCGTTACAGATCTATCCATCATAAAAAGACTTTTCTATTTTATTAATTAATTATATTTCTTTTTCAGGAAATTCAAATTACAACGCTCATAAGCATAGCTCGCAAATAACAATCACCCGTTTGTCGTTTTGCGGTCTGCTCTCTAACACAACCGAAAAAAGACGATGCACGTGTGCTCTCGCTCTGAACAGAACTTTTCGTTGCTCTTTGTTTTGGTTTTCGGTTAACTGTTCTCAGTTGCGAGGTTCTTTTATGCTCACTCAACAACAACTTAGAGAGAGCGATCTAACTGGACGAAATTGGTTTTGGTTGAGCACAGACCGTTCGTTCAAGAGACACTGGTGAACGGTTCTTGTCTGACTTTTTGCGCAAGTGGTGCGCAAAAACAGTTTTTGGTGACTGCAAGAAACGGTCAACTGTTATTTGCGAGCTCTGCTCATAAGGGAATATTCGGAGATTGCGAAACTAAAAATGCAAAAAAAATTAAATAAATATTTACCTTTAATTATAAAAGAAACAATTTAAATAAATAATTTAGCCGCCTCAATAAAGAATATTTACCAAATTTGAGACAAAATCTTGTTGATTGTATGTACATAAACTAGACATATTATTATTATAATTAAACTAATTTCCGAAAATGTTCTACAAATTCAAGGTTATTTTTTTTGGGAAAACTACGCAGTTAATGATATGATAGGGACTAGCGAAACGAAACAGCATTTGGGCAGTTCCATTCTGGCGTTAAGTTTCATTTTTACGACAAAATGTTGAAAAAATAATGAAAAAGCCAAATTTGTACAAAAGCTTTTACTTGTTTAATAGTAATTGGGTATCCGTATATAGTATTTACCAAAATAAAT
The DNA here is from genome assembly GCA_009664405.1 of Drosophila bifasciata. NCBI lineage: Eukaryota > Metazoa > Arthropoda > Insecta > Diptera > Drosophilidae > Drosophila > Drosophila bifasciata. The sequence continues at coordinate 27,916,742 of CM019044.1, forward strand.
TATTACAATCAAACTTTTCAAAATTGTGGATTTTCGTCTTTTGGGGCCGGAGGAAGCGTAGCAAAATTTTGAAATAAACTTGCACTGAATTGATATTACAGGAGTCTAGACAAAAAAGTTTGGTTGCTCTAGCTCTTATAGTCTCTGAGATACAGACGCTCATTTGTACGAATAGGCAAAGTCGACACGTTTGTGTGTGAGTGCGAGCGAGAGGGAACGATGTTTCTCGAAATGGTTTTCTATATTTGGCTATATGTACTAATGATCCGATCCGATTCAGATTCTCTATGATTCTGCATTTTTAGATTTCTGTTATTTTCTGTTATTTGTGGACGCCACAGATGTGCGCTTTTTGTGGGGGCGGAAAGGGGCGGGGCGCAATTTTGCCAAATTCACATCAGTCCAGAAAAAATCGAGCAATGGGCGACAAACGAGACGGACAGACAGGGGGCTATATCGACTCGGCTATTGATGCTAATCAAGAATAAATATAATTTATAGGGTCGGAAATTATTCCTTCTCTATGTTACACACACATCCACTTTTACCAAAAATACAATATACCCTTTTACTCTTCGAGTACGGGTATAACAAGTGTTTTAAAAATTCGCCCCACCCTCTTCCGCAACCACAAAAGACGAAAGTCCACAATTTTGAATTATAGCCACAATGATGAAATTAATTTTCAGTACCTTGTCGCCAGATCGCTGACACACTCGTGCAGTGTATGAAAAACTAACGGCATGTTGTTGTAAGAAGTGATGTACTACTGATTGAACTTTTCCAATTTTAAATAAATCCAATGTACTTAGTAAGGGTATAAAAGTACTAGTGTAGCTAGTCACAAAATGATTAGATACAATTTATAGCTGTATATGTTCAGAGTGGGGACGGCGCTGGCGGGGGCAAACCGCTCTGTGGGCATTCCAGCCACACCTCAGTGTTAGCACTCCAGCTACGCAAGCGACTGCCCTCGCTCTCGCCCTCATACTTAAGATCATTTTTCCCCCCGGCGACGCTCTCTACATGCTTAATTTCACCACGGGCACGCTCCCGCCCACGATCACGCTCCCGCTCGCTGCCGACGGCCCTCGGCAGTTTGAGCGCAACCTCTATCTCCTACGCTCCCGCTCGCTGCCAGCAGCCCCTCGGCAGCTTGAGCGCAACTTCCTTCGTTTTCTACACTCTAAGCGACACGGGTTTTTCCCGCACGCGATCACCCCCTTGTACATATATCCGAATATTGCGAATAAATTGCATTAACCATTGACGACCCCGGCTTTTACTTTGGACACGATTGGCAACTTCTTGGACATTCTACCCTGTGGAATTATACGACGCCCCTTCTTCTCAAACAGTGGTCCTTCGAGCCGGATTCTTCTGCTTTTCCCTAAAAGCAACTTCTCCAGCCTTCGAGCACTTCATCGCCTTCACCACAAGATAAGTACGCTTTCCTTTACCACAAACTGCCTCCATTTCGTTTGTGCTCCAAACAAAAATTCCGCAAGTTCCAAGTGCCGCGACAGAAGTACATATATATAGTCTTATATATTACTATCTCGCCAACTCCGTTATCCGTGTTGCTTCAAACTTCGCCACCGCCATATTATCGGCAATTCCGGCCGTTCTCCGCTACTTCACTTCCAATTACCAGTGATACGGTAGTTTTTCTTCGATTTCTTGTGTCCGTCCATAACTCGCGGACAAATTATTTACCAAAATAAATAATTATTTAATAAAATATATTAAATAAAAGTGCATTCCGCGCCTATGTATGTACGCACATTCCAGCCCATGAGAGCGGCTTTTGCGTACATACACACACACATACATTAATATTTCTCCAGTGCGTTCCATTCGCGGCCTACCCCAATAATATATATATTGGCACGCTACAACTGCAAGTGAATTCACACACACCTACATTAATATACATGTCTCCAAGAGCATTCCATCCGCGCCTACCCCTAATACAATATACACTGGCACACTCCAAGTGCAAGTGAACACACACACATACCAACATATACACATTCCAGCAACAATAAAATTATCCATCCAGCTACCTGTGTTTTCCTAATTAAATTTATTATTTATTTTATTTATTTATTTATTACATTTTATTTGCATAGTTGGCTCCCAACTATATACATCCATACACACATTCAACAAAATACCAAACCAATTAAATACCGCATTCCACCACTCCGGGCAAGTGCCATATTTGACAGAAAATCCGCGATTAAAAAGGGAAATTCGTGCCCTCCAGCCACTTTTCGCAAGGTCTCCATTTCCTTCCACATTCTCAGAGTCCAAATTAATTACTCGCGACCAAGGCACGGCGCATTCTCCGTAATTATTTGGCAATTTAGCTTCCAAATTGGAAAATTGTGTTTCGTGTTTTGGTATTTTTTTTTTTTTTTTTCCGAGAGTTAGAGGTCTGAAAAAACTATCGGCATCCGAACCCAGCGTTCATCCGAATAGAAAAAAAATAAATTAATTAAATAATCGACCACGTCCAAAAAAATCTCCAAGTTTTTTTTTTTTGATTCACAAACAGTTTTGGTTTTCGGTTAACTGTTCTCAGTTGCGAGGTTCTTTTTATGCTCACTCAACAACAACTTAGAGAGAGCGATCTAACTGGACGAAATTGGTTTTGGTTGAGCACAGACCGTTCGTTCAAGAGACACTGGTGAACGGTTCTTGTCTGACTTTTGCGCAAGTGGCAAAAAAAAACAGTTTTGGTGACTGCAAGAAACGGTCAACTGTTATTTGCGAGCTCTGCTCATAAGGGAATATTCGGAGATTGCGAAAACTAAAAATGCAAAAAATTAAATAAATATTTACCTTTAATTATAAAAAGAAACAATTTAAATAAATAATTTAGCCGCCTCAATAAAAAGAATATTTACCAAATTTGAGACAAAATCTTGTTGATTGTATGTACATAAACTAGACATATTATTATTATAATTAAACTAATT
>CM019044.1:27920025-28190233 GCA_009664405.1 Drosophila bifasciata
CAAAAGTTAAGGCACTGCAACGCAAGCCCGTGGGTAAGGATGCTTACCCGCAGGGCAGAGGAACCTTCGCCACATTATGCGCCGACTTCGTAGGGGCCACTTCCCCGATCAAAACGAGGGAACACCATGTTACTGGTATTCTTCGACACCTTCTCAAAATGGACCGAACTAGTGCCACTTTAGAAAGCTACCACAGCTACCCTAGAGCTAGCTTTTCGGGAACGCATTCTAAGTCACTTCGGCGTACCAAAACGATATGTCTGTGACAATGGAACACAGTTCACCAGCCGCTCATTCCGCCTGTTTATGCAAACAGCCGGCGTTGATCTGCAACACACCGCACCGTATTGCCCCAGGAAAACCCTACAGAACGGGCCAATCGGACAGTGAAGACAATGATTGCACAATTCGTGGAGGACCATCAAAACACCTGGGACGAACTCATACCCGAGATAGCAATTAACTCCAGTGTCTCGAAACAACTGGATTCAGCCCCGCCTTCCTGCTACACGGAGAGAACCGCGCTTACCTGGAGCATTATACGACGAAGTTACACCAGGGACAGGAAGCCCTCCGGACACAGCCCACACCAAGGCAACCCGACTCAAAGAAGTATTTGCGATAGTGCGGAACAACATTCAGCGGGCGAGTCAAGAACAACCCGTCACTACATCTCCGCCGACGACAATGGCGCCCCACGGTGGGTCAACTAGTATTGATCAGGCAACACCACTTTCCAACGCAGCCGACGGCTTCGCTGCGAAATTGGCCCCGAAATATGTGGACCCATTCAAAGTCAAAGGTTTCGCGTCAACAAATATCGTCAATTTGCAACACCCCGGAAGTCGGAAACTGAAGGTCGCAAATATCAACGACCTGAAAGAGTACCACGACACGTTGGACAGCGACCCCTGCTGAGGAAGCAAACGACACCAGCGATCACAACGACCCCGACGACAGAAAACCACCAATAGAAACGCCAAAACACGTTGGCCAGAAACTTTGCCGACCCAGGAGTAACCAAAGCGGCCAATTGCAACCCCCACCCGGAAGAAAGGTGTAACGAACCGTTACATTCGTATAGACATTCATACTGATAGCACTAAGTTGGCTTTGCATACTTATTCGTACTAATAGCACTAAGTTACGTTGTCATACATAACCAACAACACAAACACTATACACCAGACATTTACAGTCCCCACGCGCGCCGATCGATTTCGCAGAATCGACACACGCGCGCCATAATTTTCACAGAGTTAACCCAGTGCTCCAGTTCCCCCGAGTTATAACAACTCAATACAGGTCATTTCTCGGTGCAACCGAGTCAATGACCAAAAGTGCCAAATCTAGACTCAGCTCATTTTCGGTGCAACCGAGGCAATGACCGGCCGGTGGCACGCGCCGACACCCACCCAGCACCCAGACTTGCGCGACTCAGCACTCGAGATCGGGCTTAAATAGCCTCGAGCCCCTCGATCAATCAGGGCAGTCCATCGCCTATTCTACACAGTAACCGCAGTCCATCGACTATTCTACACAGTAACGGCAGTCCATCGCCTATTCTAAATCGTATCGGCTCCGCGAGAACACTGTACACGGAACCACTACACGACACAAGAAAATACACAGAACACAAATAAAAGCCAGTTAAATAATATCAAAAACCAAAACTCACGAAGTGTCATCATTTCTTCGCCGAGCGCGAACACAAAATGTCAGGTGACACAACAAGCCATATTACCGCATACACCAAAATTCAGGTGTCAGCGTTTTCCCTTTCATCGCCAAGTGCGATCACCCAAAAGCACCTACACGGTAACAAGACTCCACGCCCGTTCCACTTTCGGTCTCACGTACAAGCCCTACCCTAAAGTTCCAGCAATACTACAAAATTCTTGTAGAGAACCCTGACAGACTGAGCTTACCTCAGTCTGAAATAGGTATCATTACAAGTGGCGCCCGAGCAGGACTTTCGGAAACTTTTAAAAGAGATTTTCAAAGCCAACCTTCTGGCAACTTTAAGGAAACTTAAAGAGAAACCTTAACACGAGGGGTTACGTGGATTAAAGACCCACGGCCATCGAGACAGAATATAAGAGCTAATCGTAGAAGTCCGGTAAAAACAAATTCGCCACCCGAATCCAGTCGCGAGTGCCGGGAAAGTAAAACGCAGTGATCAGAAGCGAAAAGTGCCCAAAACAACACAACGAAAAATCACCATGGAAGCCTACGAAGACGACGCGAGCATTGATTTCCACACCAGCGAGCCAGTCGCCAATCCAGGCGTCAGCATCGGCTGGATCTACAAGCGCCGCCGAGATGAGCTGGAGGCCTTCGCCAAGGAATTCGAATTTGACACCGAAGGAACTGTTAAAGAGTTGCGCAAGAACTTTGCCATACTAGTCGCCGGACCACTCCCGCCGGGTGCCTGGACTCGCTTGGCAGAACTCGAGAGACAATACGCAAAACCAGCAGGACGCTCCAAGTCCCCGTTGCCCACTAATCCAGGACCATCAGGCACCGGAAGATGGGACCCCCAAAGCCAGCGCTTGCAAGTCCCCCGCAGCCCCAGAGCCCGCGCCGCGCCACCAGTGGTCACAGCCGCCGATCTTCCAAGGCCACCCACTATGGAAACCTCCCGTGCGCCCACACAGAGAATTATACCGTCGATTGACGCACCTATAATCGGGCCCGACTATAACCACGTCGCACGCACGGCAGAACGCATCCGCGGATGGGGCATCCAGTTCAACGGAGAAGATGACCCACTATCGTTTCTGGAACTACTCGAGGAACGCGCCCGCGCCTACGGAGTGGACACCAACCAACTGCCACGGAGCATGGCCGAACTACTCACCGACCGAGCCAGTCGCTGGCACCGTACCCAGCCAACTACAGGGGTAGTTCCTGGGCATATTTCCGCCAGGAGTTTCTGACGTATTTTCTGCCGCCAAGGTATTTCGAACAATTGGAGGACCAGATCCGAGGCCGCAAGCAAGCGGTAGGAGAACCATTCAAAGACTATCTCATCGAGATACGGCTACTCATGCACCATGCCGAGTACGACCTAGTTAAGGAACTCTATAGGATCTACGACAACGCCCCTGCCAGGACTCCAACTATACGTGCGACGAGACGAACTGGAAAGTTTGTCACAGCTAACCCGATTAGCGGCAGAGTACGAGCTTATTCACGAGAGGAAACACGCAACGACTCCCGCACCCATGCGAATCCCATCACGAGACACCAGGCCGGCAAGACAACCAGACCGCAGAGAAGGTGAGTCCTACCGTACCCCCTTTCGAGACCCCATTGGGATTCAGCCGACACACCGCGCAGACAGTCATCGAATCAAAATAATGCAACGAACCACGACATCGCCCATCGAATGATCACCACCCCATTGCCAACCCACGCGCAGCCTGTCGCCGATGTGGTCAAGCTGGACACGCCGCCTACGACTGCACCAACGCTTCGATCCTATTCTGCTGGGAATGTGGAAAGCGCGGCACTCGAACCGTCGACTGCTGCCGCCGAGCCACGTCGGGGAAACGACACGCGTCCTCAACTGACCGGGATCAGCCGAGAACGACGCCTCCACAGACCCGCGACTAAGCAACCCACTACACGTGAACGACGGCCGAATAGTGGCGACAGTGACAATAGGAGGACAAAACAACGGAGGCCACCATCGACACCGGGGCATCCCGAAGTTTCGTCAGCGACAACCTGGCCCGACAACTAAACAACAACTCCAACCTGCAAGATACATGCGTCCGCATACGCCTGGCTGACGGCTCAGTCAGAGATCACACAAGTTCTACTGGCGCACATCAAGCTGGATCAACGAGAGGCCCAAATCCCACTCCTGGTCCTCCCTAACATGCTGGAGCAAGTTATAGTCGGCATGGACTTCCTATGTGCCCTCGAAACGACGGTCCAATGCGGCACCACGCTGCTAAAGCTACAAGATCGCCACCTCACGCCAACGCCACCGTCAGTTCAATCCAACCATGTACAAATCACCGAACCCAGCACCAAGAAATCTAGGTCAACAGCGAACACACTTCCCCGACCTACCACAAAGAATACGGCCCCAATATCACAACGAAGAATACGACACCGAAACCAACCACAGCGAACACACGTCCCCGACCTACCCCCAAAGAAGACGGCACCCAATAATGCAACGAAGAATACGACACCGCAACCAACCACAGCGAAAGCGAAGAACCGGCCCACAACGGAAAAACACGAATCCGAAGCAAGCACCGGTAAACTGCAACCAAGCAAACGGGAAAGCGAATCCCACGGCCACTACGGAGCACCCGCGTCCTAAGCTAACAAACCCCAACGAACTGGAACCCGCTCGACACAGGAAGCTCAGGTCCAAGTTCAGCCACCGCGCACCCATGCACCCTACCCTCAACGGAGAAGGTGAACCCACGGACACCCTCAGAGACGACAACCAGCCCCGAACAACGACAACGGCAGCAACAGTGCAACAACCAAACCACGAGGGAAACAGCCACGCAAATCCCTTGCTGGTCGGGTCCAATCATCGAACTAATATCCACAGAACCTCTCCACTCGGAACCGGAATCTAGCCCGATGACCCCCGAAACACCGACCGCAGCCCTGTCGTACCCCGGCCGACGCCACACCGATTTTCGCCAACCCACTGGAGTACCTTCCGCGTACCGACGTGCCCACTAGCGCCATGCACAACGCCATGCCTAGCACCACGTCCGAAATCTTCGTCGCCCAAACAAGTCGTTGCTGCGAAAACAGAATCGTCACTGAGACCCGCCTGGCCATACGTAGATCTGGAGACATTACCCCCAGATATACCGCCAGACCCACGAAGCTACGCCACTCACGGCCAACGCTACTCCGATCGTCGCCCACATAAGCGACTACCCACGTAGGATCGAACACCCCAGCGCGTTCGACACAACTATCCTCCCAGAAGACCACTGCCAGCCCAAGGATCCTGACACCCCTGATCTCACCGAACCCGATCCAGAACTGATCTCGATCCCTGGCCGCCGGACATAGCGCCACAGATCCAAGAATTTCTGGACACAGAACTTCAAAAGTTTAATAATCTCCACGGGACCTCCAACATAGCCGAGCACACCATCCTCATGAGGGGATAATCGACCCATCAAAACAGAGGTACTACCCAAAGAACCCCGCCATGATGCGGATTATCGATGAGCAAGTCGACCAATTGATCCAAGAAGGTCTCATCGAACCCTCACGAAGCCCGCACAGCGCCCCAATCGTACTCTACGTACGTAAAAAGAACGGCAAAATGGCGCATGTGCGTTGACTACCGACAACTCAACACTCACTCTATTCCTGACGCCTACCCACTGCCCAGAATCAACTACATCTTGGAGCGCCTACAGAACGCACGCTTCATAACCACCCTCGATCTAAAAAACGGATACTGGCAAATACCCATGGCCAACGGAAGCAGAGAAGCCACCGCCTTCACGGTCCCCGGCAGAGGTCTCTATCAATGGAAAGTGATGCCCTTCGGATTACATTCTGCACCAGCAACATTCCAACGGGCCCTTGATACCGTGATCGGAGCCGACATGGAACCCTACGCATTCGCATATTTAGACGACATTGTCGTCGTCGGACGAGACTTCAAGGACCACCTACACAACCTGGCAATAGTCTCTCTCGCCTTCGAAAAGCGAACCTGCGGATAAACGCGGAAAAGTGCTCATTTTTCCAAAACCGGATCAAATATCTTGGTCACGTCATCAGCGAAGAAGGTATCCACACAGATCCCGACAAGATTGCTGCCGTCAAATAACTCAAGCCACCCACGAACCTAAAGAACTACGTCAGTGCATCGGAATGGCATCCTGGTACCGAAGATTCGTGCCAAACTTTGCTACAGTAGTCAACCAATGTCTCAGCTACTCAAGAAGGGACAAACATGGACATGGACCGCAGATCAACAAGCGGCCTTCGACCAACTAAAGGAACTACTCACGACCGCTCCTGTACTTGCTTGCCCCGATTTCAACGTCAAGTTTTCACTACAAACAGATGCGAGTAACCTCGGCATAGGCGCCGTACTCACGCAAGAGATCGAAGGAAAGGAACGCGTCATCGCCTATGTCAGCCGACGTCTGAACTAGGGCCGAAGGAAACTACTCCGCTACAGACAACAAGGAATGCCTCGCCGTCATTTGGGCAATCAGAAAACTACGCTGCTACCTAGAAGGATACCGATTCGACGTTATAACCGACCATCTCGCGCTGAAATGGCTGAATACTCTTGGAAAGCCCCTACGGAAGAATAGCGAGATGGGCGCTCGAACTCCAACAGTATCAATACGACGTCCACTACAGAGCAGGGAAGCAAAACGTGGTTGCCGATGCCCTGTCCCGACAACCCTTGGAGACGCTAGCAAGAATCAAAGAGGACGCAACATCTTGCCCCTGGCTTACACGACGGATTCAGCAAACCAAAGAGGAACCCGATAAATACCCCGACTACGTCATCGAGAATGGAGAACTCTACAGGCATCTGGGCCACGGAGCCGACGATCACGACTACGTGTCATGGAAACTTTGCGTCCCCAAAAGACCGACGCCAAAGAGTACTCAAGGAATGCCATGATCAGCCAACGGCAGGCCACCTCGGCATTCGGAAAACCATCACACGGATAACACAACGATACTATTGGCCCGGTCTATATCGCGATGTGCGAAAATACGTACGCAGCTGTTTGAGCTGCCAAAAGTTTAAGGCACTGCAACGCAAGCCCGTGGGTAGGATGCTTACCCGCAGGGCAGAGGAACCTTTCGCCACATTATGCGCCGACTTCGTAGGGCCACTTCCCCGATCAAAACGAGGGAACACCATGTTACTGGTATTCTTCGACACCTTCTCAAAATGGACCGAACTAGTGCCACTTTAAGAAAAGCTACCACAGCTACCCTAGAGCTAGCTTTTTCGGGAACGCATTCTAAGTCACTTCGGCGTACCAAAAAACGATATGTCTGTGACAATGGAACACAGTTCACCAGCCGCTCATTCCGCCTGTTTATGCAAACAGCCGGCGTTGATCTGCAACACACCGCACCGTATTGCCCCCCAGGAAAACCCTACAGAACGGGCCAATCGGACAGTGAAGACAATGATTGCACAATATTTGGAGGACCATCAAAACACCTGGGACGAACTCATACCCGAGATATCACTAGCAATTAACTCCAGTGTCTCGGAAACAACTGGATTCAGCCCCGCCTTCCTGCTACACGGGAGAGAACCGCGCTTACCTGGAGCATTATACGACGAAGTTACACCAGGGACAGGAAGCCCTCCGGACACAGCCCACACTATAAGGCAACCCGACTAAAAAAGTATTTGCGATAGTGCGGAACAACATTCAGCGGGCGAGTCAAGAACAACCCCGTCACTACAATCTCCGCCGACGACAATGGCGCCCCACGGTGGGTCAACTAGTATTGATCAGGCAACACCACCTTTCCAACGCAGCCGACGGCTTCGCTGCGAAATTGGCCCCGAAATATGATGGGCCATTCAAAGTCAAAGGTTTCGCGTCAACAAATATCGTCAAGTTGCAACACCCCGGAAGTCGGAAAACTGAAGGTCGCAAATATCAACGACCTGAAAGAGTACCACGACACGTTGGACAGCGACCCTGAGGAGGAAGCAAACGACACCAGCGATCACAACGACCCCCTGACGACAGAAAACCACCAATAGAAACGCCAAAACACGTTGGCCAAAAACTTTGCCGACCCAGGAGTAACCAAAGCGGCCAATTGCAACCCCACCCGGAAGAAAGGGGGTGTAACGAACCGTTACATTCGTATAGACATTCATACTGATAGCACTAAGTTACTTTGCATACTTATTCGTACTAATAGCACTAAGTTACGTTGTCATACATAATCCAACAACACAAACACTATACACCAGACATTTACAGTCCCACGCGCCGATCGATTTCTGCAGAATCGACACACGCGCCATAATTTTCACAGAGTTACCCAACTCCAGTTCCCCGAGTTACACAACTCCACACAGGTCATTTCTCGGTGCAACCGAGTCAATGACCAAAGTGCCAAATCTAGACTCAGCTCATTTCTCGGTGCAACCGAGGCAATGACAGGCCGGTGGCACGCGCCGACACCCACCCAGCACCCAGACTTGCGCACTCAGCACTCGAGATCGGGCTTAAACAGCCCGAGCCCCTCGATCAATCAGGGCAGTCCATCGCCTATTTCTAAATCGTATCGGCTCCGCGAGAAACACTGTACACGGAACCACTACACGACACAAGAAAATACACAGAACACAAATAAAAAGCCAGTTAAATAATATCAAAAACCAAAACTCACGAAATGTCATCATTGCTTCGCCGAGCGCGAACACAAAAAAGTCAGGTGACACAACAAGCCATATTACCGCATACACCAAAATTCAGGTGTCAGCGTTTTTCCTTTCATCGCCAAGTGCGATCACCCAAAAGCACCTACACGGTAACAAGACTCCACGCCCGCTCCACTTTCGGTCTCACGGCCAAGCCCTACCCTAAAGTTCCAGCAATACTACAAAATTTCTTGTAGAGAACCCTGGACAGACTGAGCTTACCTCAGTCTGAAATAGGTATCATTACAATACATTCTCGATATCATTTCTAAATTCGACGGCACATAATGATCAGGCCATTGACGATAGGTTAGGTTAGGTTAAGGCGGTAGCGGAGGGGATGCCGAATGGGCGCGAGCCTCTTCTCCTGGCTTCAACCGTGGTGAGCAACTTAGTACCGAGTTAAGGGCAGTCCCATCCGGTGGCCTGTATGTATGTATTTGGACAGAATCCCCGGTTTGGTTTTGGAAAGGTCCGAAATGCCTGTAAGGAAAGGGGCCCCGAGGAACCGTTGTCTTCGGTTTTCCAGGGCCGGGCAGAGACAGAAGAAGTGGTGAACCGACTCCTCCTCCTCCTCCTCGTCCCTACAACTTCTGCAGAAGTCGTTGTGAGGGATCGACAGTCTTGCAGCGTGTGTGCCGATCTGCCAGTGCCCCGTGATGGCTCGGGTGACGGCCATTATGCATAGCTCTGCCATGCGTGGGACTCTTGTGAGTTTGTCCAGACAAGTTTTCTTGTCCAGGGCTGGCCACCAGACCACTACCCGTAAATCAGGATTGGTCGTATGATGGCGGTGTACAACCATCGGACTATGCACGGGGTCATGCCCTACTTTAAACCGATGGTTTCCCTGCAGGTGTAGAGGGCTACTGTGGCCTTCTAGCATATGCCGATATTTTTGTACAATTTTTCTAAACAACCTATTCCCATGAAAACAACTCTGGTCAGCCTTATCCATACAGTTTACCTAGATCGAACGGCATTTTCAGCACCTTGTTAAATAAAACACCCTGCTTCACGATCTTCGACTAGTTAAGCCGGTGTTTTCACCAGGTCCTGACGGAGTCCCCGGCTGTTTACTCAGGTAGTGTGTCGACGCTCTGTGTGGACCCCTGGTTTCCCCCCGATCGGGAAGGAATCGTTTATTATTCCTCTCTATAAGAAAGGTAGTAGGTCTGACGCAATGAATTACAGAGGTATATCGAAGTTATCCGCAATTCCTAAAATGTTTGAGAAAATTTTAACCCCGCACTTGCAACATCTCCGAGTTCTCATGTATGCGGATGACGTTAAACTCTGTGTCCCGTATAAGGACATTTCATTTCACTCTCGCTTGCAATCCGATCTCAATATCTTTCAGCCATGGTATAAATATGTTATACCTGAATGCCTCGAAATGTAAAGTAATGAAATTTCATCGCTCCAGCCCCTTGTTGGCTCCTTACACCCTCTGCGGTGGTTCTCTTGCGAGAATTACATTGGTTGACGATCTTGGTGTTAAACTAGACCCCAAGATAAAGTTTTCTGAACAGATTTCTACCATGGTAAATAAAGCCATGGGAGTGCTTGGGTTTATGAAGAGGTGGTCAAAGGAATTTGACGACACCTATATAACCAAGACTCTCTATATTTCGCATGTTCGTCCGACTTTAGTGTACGGCTCTTGTGTATGGTGCCCTCAGTACAAAAGTACACCAAGACCGTATAGAATCAGTCTAGAAAAACTTTTTGCTTTGTGTGGCCTCAACTAGGATGATGGTGTGAGACTGCCATCTAACTCTCGTAGATTGCTTTTAATAAACCTTCCATCCTTTCTTAATCGTAGAAAAATGCTTGGTGTGATTTTCATGCACAACTTGATCAGGGGGTGACATCGACAGCCTTCACTTGTTAAGCCGCTAATACTAACATACCTTTTCCGTAATTAATAATATTCTTTTGTAACTTTGCAACCATTTTAAAAGATGTGTAGGAAAAACCTAATAAAGAAAGCTTCTGGATCAGCAAAGTATGATTAACGGACTCAAAAGCTTTGCTGAAGTCTGGGAAAATTACATCCGTTTGCAATCCGCTATGAAAGCCTCGGTTTAATAAGACGAGAACTCTAGGAGGTTTCGACGTTGGATATAGATCCTTTTTGTGAACAGGAATAAGGTTATCCTAATTTTGTTCCTCTTCACAAAAAAAAGAATCTAGATCACGAGGACACAAGAACGTTCGAGAGACAAATTAAACAGGAATGTCAAAGGTTGGCATAGAGCTCGAGCGCAATACTTTAAAATGGAGCTCGGAAACTTATTAGGACCCGCTGAGAAACAGATGTCAATCGATGAAAATCCTTCACAAACTGCGCTTTTTTCGAAAAACGGAAGGAATACGTTGTTAGCATGAGGAAGATGGTATGGATAAGCGGTGGATGAGTAGTAGGTATGCGATGAGTACGTCGATTGAAAGAAGGTGGCAAATAAATTTTGCAATACCTTGCGCAGAAGTTTTTCTGTTTTATCTAGTAGATGAAGGGAAGGAGGGAATGCGTTAGACTTGCGTTTTGAGTTGACGAACGAAAACAATTTTTAGGATCAGTACGGAAATTTGTACTACATTAGGAAAGATATTGGTTATAACATTGACTATTGACAGTAAGAAATTTAGAGCGAACAGAGGAATATTGAGCAAAGACGGATAAAGAACCAGTTCTCTGGTACTTTTTATATAGCCGAGATTTTTATTTTTAGGTAGGGACATATACTTGGAGAACCAGGGCGGTTTGGAGGATATATGAACGGTAACTTCAGGAACATAGATGTTGAGGGTAGAGTTTAACGTGTCGTAAAAAACGAGTTGACTTTTTTTTCGTTTATACTTGATAAAGACTGAAGAAAGGAACAATCAATTTACGAAAGATTTAAACTTAAATCGGGGAATACGTTTTGCGAAAACACTATATTCGATTTGCTGAAGGTAAAATGGTATGAATACTCGAAAACTTGACAACTATAGATATACACCCAGCGACAAAAAAAAAGCCGCACTCTGTCATTTCATGCATTTCTGACTTTGGAAGACTGGTGTTTTCCCAAATTTTTTATTCGATTCGACTAATTTTTTTTTTTTTTTTTTTCCGTGAATGTCTCCTTCTAGTTTTTGTGTAGTTTTTGACGTCTTAGTTGCTGGAAACCCTTCTTAAAGAACGTTTAACTTTGAACTCTTCAAAAACGATGCCTAAGGGAAAGCAGATATCGGTGACTGAAAAGTCAAAAATTATTGAATTGGCTGAACAAAATGTTTCAATTCGTAAAATAGCGATTAAAACTAAGTTCAACGAAAGCTCTGTGAGACGATTTTTGAAAAAAAATCGAAAGACTGGAGAAGTGGAGAGGACGAAAGGATCGGGAAGAAAAAAATCAACAAATATAAGGAAAGATCGTATTATTATGAGAACGACCCTACATAATAGATTTTGAAATGCTGTTGAGATGCTTCCGAAGTGCAGCAACGATTTTCAAAAAGATATTTCGGCTCGAATTATACAGCTTCAGCTAAAGGAGATGGGCCTAATGGCAAAGGACACCTGCCAAAAAGCCACTTCTGTACAGTAGAATTAAGAAAGCTCGCTTAAATTGGTCTACAGAAAAATCTAATTGGGGTGAATCCGAATGGTCACGTGTCATATTGTCGAATGAGTCCAAATTCAACCTCATTGGACCCGATGGTTCCCGCACAGATCGGCGGAAAACAGGGGAACGATATTCCAAAAGATTGCTGCATTAGCACCGTAAAGCATTTGCCTTATATTATGGTATGGGTTTGAATATCTAAAAATAAAACTGAATCGATAATAATGGTAAAAGGGATGGTCAATGCAAAAGTGTATAAAGAAATTATTATCAGTAGCGTTGTGCCTAGTATGGAATCAGTTACTGAGAAAGAAGATGATCCCATCTTTCAGTACGATTCTGCACCTTGTCATCGAGCGCGCTCTCTAAGTTATTCTTTGTCGTTTGCTATTTTTAAAAATGCATTATACTAATTTTGACTATTCTTTAACGATAGGTTAACATTTTTAAGATGGAATTGGGTATTAAGTCCTTAGATTGGCCAGGTAACAGTCCCGACCTCAATCCGATAGAGAATGTCTAGGCCCTTATGAGTTCAAAAATATAAAAAAGGAAGCGAAAACTATGGTTGAGTTACGCCAAACTATAGAAAAAGTATTGTTTGATGATATAACGGACGAATATCTGAAGGTTTTATACGATTCGATGCCCAATAGGACCAAATGTCTCTTAAACGCCAAGGGTGGTCCCACCAAATATTAATTAGTTCTTAATTTGAAAAAAAATTTTTTTAATATTAGCTTTGTCATTACTTTATAGAAAACAAAATAATTCATTGGAAAAATTTAGTTTTTGTTGGAAAAACACGTTTATATATTTTAATTTAATTTTTACTTTGGTTATGGTGAAATTACTAAATTACCGTTGAAAACGGTGTGATTGGCAAACATATTTTTCTTTCGCTATATAATTATGATAGAAACAAATTTAGTAACTTCTTTTGTATAAAAATGATTAAGTGACACAAAAAAAAAAAAATAGTCGAATCGAATAAAATTAGGAGAAACACCAGGCTTCCAAAGTCGGAAATGCATGAAAAGTCAGAGAAGTCAGAAAAGTCAGAAAAAACATTGCTAACCAATAAGTAACCAATTGTGGAGTCTTCATTTTGCACCACTTGAATAGGACACTTTAACTAAAAACATTTAAAAATATTTTCAACACCTTTCAATACACAATATTACTTAAATTATGAATTATTATCATGTTTTAAACAAACAACAATTTTTAATGGTGTGTTGAGCCATTTTTCTTTTCCAAAAACTTCACACATTTGGTCTGGAAGGGATGCATACAATTTTCCGAAATAATTCAACGAAATCAACCTCCATGCTAATTTGATAGCTGCAATTAGTTCAGGAACGCTCAAATATTCCTGATCTGATCTACATATATACGAGGGCGGTCCCAGAAATAGCCGACCTAACTACTAAAACAAAAAAAAATTTTTATATTTTTATTTTTTATTTTTCAACATAGGATCCTTTTAGGTCGATACACTTTTTCCAGCAATGTTCAATAGCTCCGATACCTTTTTATAATAAGAACTGTGAAAACTCTTCAAAATAGGCATTAACCGGACTCCACCTCTTCATTGTTGAAATATCTTTTTTCCTCCGAGCCATTTTTTCAAGTTTGGAAATAAGAAATAATCATAGGGAGCTAAGTCTGGCGAATAAGGGGCGTGAGGTAGCAATTCAAATTTTAATTCATTAATTGTAGCCATTGAAACGGCAGAGGTGTGAACCAGCTGTTTTTGTTCTGAAGTCAACAAACGCGGCCATCTGTCGTATAACTATTTCATGTCCAATTTTTGGTCAATATGCTATGTACAGCACTTTTTGAAATGCCTACACATTCAGCTAACTCACGAACTTTTAATCGCCGGTCACTCAATACAAATTTTTTTAATTTTGGCCACCATTTCTGAAGTGGTCACCTCATTTTGGACGCCCATTACGATGTTCATCTTCGCAGCTCAAACGAGGTCGCTTAAACTCCGCCACCCAATATTTTATTGTTGTAAACGAGGGAGCAGAACTACGTAAGGTAGAATCCAGCTCGATTTTAATATTGGTTGGACTAAGACCTTTTAAATGAAAGTATTGTATCACATAAGGATGACCTATTTTGTCCATGTTCGCAAATCAATAACAAGCGTTCTCTATTAAAATCGACAAAAACGAGAAAAGAACGTACGGAGTCGCTGTAAACGACTCTACTTTTATACCCGTACTCAGTCAGTACACGTGTGATTTATGTGGAATTTTCAAATGTTTTATCAGTTTTTACATTTTACATTTAACATTTGTTTGCTGCATCTGTCATCTGCAGCGACAATCAACCCCAATAATAGACTTACGCTGCATGAGGTGGGGGGGAATTGCTGCTGAAAATTCATTTGATCATTGTGGCTACAATAATGAATCTGGTAGATATGGTAATTTTCTACGATACTGAATTTTTGGTTTTTTTCTATCTTCAAAATTGTGGATTTTTGTCTTTTGGGTGGTCGGAAGGGGGCGGGGCGAAATTTTGAAACACACTTGTTCAGGTTTGGTATCACAGGAGTCTGGGCAAAAATTTGGGTGCTCTAGCTCTTATAGTCTCTGAGATCAGGCGTTCATTTGTACGAAAAACCAAATCGACTCGTTTTTGTGTGAGTGCGAAAGAGAGGGAGCGAAGTTTTTCGTATGTTTTCTCTATTGTGGCTATATTAATGATCCGATCCGATTCAGGTTTGGGCCCCTGATAGCTATGGTCTTTCTCTATGATTTTGCATTTTTAGTTTTCTGTTATTTTTAAAATTGTGGACGCCACAGATTTGCGCCCTTTTGGTGGCGGAAGTGGGCGGGGCGAAATTTTAAGACATTTTTTCTAGGAGTGAGATATAACATCAGTCTGAAAAAAAAATTTGGTTGCTCTAGCTCTTATAGTCTCCGAACAATGGGCGACAAACAAGACGGACGGACAGACAGACGGACATTTACCACAAATACAATATACCCTTTTACTCTTCGAGTACGGGTATAAAAACCAAAACGACTCGTTTTTGTGTGAGTGCGAAAGAGAGGGAATGATGTTTCTCGAAATGGTTTTCTCTATTGTGGCTATACTAATGATCCGATCCGATTGAGATTTGGGCCCCTGATAGATATGGTTTTCTCTATGATTCTGAATTTTTTTCGTTTTCTGCTATCTTCAAAATTGTGGACGCCACAGATGTGCGCCCTTTGTGGGGGCGGAAGTGAGCGGGTCAAAATTTTAAAACACTTTTCTAGGAGTGAGATATCACATCAGTGTGGTAACAAAATTTGGTTTTTCTAGCTCTAATAGCGTCCGAGCAGTGGGCGATAAACAAGACGGACGGACGGACGGACAGACGGACGGACAGACAGGGCTATATCGACTCGGCTATTGATGCTGATTAAGAATATATATACTTTATAGGGTCGGAAATAATTCCTTCTCTATGTTACACACATCCACTTTTACCACAAATACAATATACCCTTTTACTCTTCGAGTACGGGTATAAAAAACTTGCACGTCGCACCTTCAATACTCGAATTGGCATCTCTTCGAATGTAAACATGATATCCATTATGAGTATTAACATGTGCATATCGGTTTATCCGTTATTTTATCCTATATAAAACAAATTAACATACAAAGGATACATGAAAATATATTCTGTGACAAGCTTCTTCAAAACGCGTCACTATACCAAAAATTCTAGGGTTAGGGTATGTGGAAAGAAATATAAAAAGTTCAACGCGAAATGCGAAAACCACATCCTATAAACAATACACGCACAGTTTGTGAGTTTGTCAGTACACACGAACGTCTAAGTCAGTACGAACCACAACACACAACAACCCCAAATCGGAAGTCGAACCAGTTGACAATACAGACATACATTTTAATGTCCGTGTGACAGAAATGTTGGATTGTCTGTGCATGAGGTCAGAGCGAACATGTTTAAAGGGGTTCTGGGTTCCGGAATCCGAATTTAGCTGCGACCAATTCGTTGTACTGGATGACCTATCTATAATGTATTTGGTCAGTGCTACCAGCTAGCAGCATTTTTTATTCATCCTGCTGCCAAGAAATTACTGGAATGTTAAAGTCGCCTATTACTATGATCGGATCAGCACAACCTAAAGCAAAAAACACAGAATGAATGGCAGAAAGGTGGTCCAAACAAACAATGGCATCAGATTTAGGAGGCTCAGAGGCCCAAATATGAATCGGATCGTATCATTTGTATAACCACAATAGAGAAAACCATTTGGAGAAGCATCGTTCCCTCTCTCTCTCTTTCACACACCAACGCGTCAGCTTTTTCCATTCGTCCAGATGAGTCCAAACTCCTGTGATACCACTTCAGTATAAGTGTATGGAAAAAAATTTAGCCCCGCCCCATTTCGACCACACAAAAAATAAGTCCACAATTTTGAAGATAGAGAAAATAGCAAAATGCAGTATCGTAGAGAATAACCATATCTACAAGACTCCCGAATCTAGTTCAGATCGTATCATTATTATTGCCACAATGATGAAATGAATTTTCAGCTGCTTGCTCACAACCCTTCAGCCGCTTACGCTGAAATCGAAACGGCGTGTTGTTGTGAGAAGTGATGTAAATGACAGATCCAGCAAAAAAAAAATGTTAAATGTAAAAACTGATACAACAATTGGGAAATTCCACATAAATCATACTGAGTACGGGTATAAAAGTAGCGTCGCGTTAACGGCAACTCCACACGTTCTTTCTCGTTTATTGATAAATCTCTGTATAAGTTAAATGATAGATCTCTACATGAGCGCACAAACAGCATTAAATGTTGGGCCTAACAGTTGAGTAACCACACTATTTCGAATGTCAGAGCGCCTTAAAATAAATAATATAAAAATAATAAAAAATAAAATAAATAAATAAAATAAAAATAAAAGTATTACTTTTGTCTTTTGCAAAAGTGAAAGCCGGACCATACCTGACAAATTTCGATTTTGGTTCTCGTTTTTTACTCTGCAGGTGTACGAAGTTTGTTTAGTATTGATAAAAAGACACCAGTGAGTCAGGGGCGAAACTTATTACACTTTGCTTATTTTACGTCTTCTTTGAAATAAAGTTCAAACCAATTAAACTAATATGTTTGGTTTCCCCATCCATTAGATAAATATTAAAAAAAAAAAGTATGTAGATTAAACAGAGAAATAGTTTGAAATTTACATATCCAACTGATGTACAGCAATTCCAAATAAACAGTGCGGCAAATTTAAAGTTAATAGATTATACTGCATATTGGTTTTAAATTATATTTCTCAATGCAATTCGAGTTTGTTTTAATGTTTTATAGCACCAATAGGCATACTAGCACACAGATAAGGCTTAATGAGCTGAAAAATTTAATTGCCCAAATAACCAAGACAGGTTGTTTCCAAAATATGACAATCTTTATGAAAAATTGTATAGTACCCCTTCAACGGTATTAAAAGTAATCTTCGATGTGTATACCATCATCACATAGGTATGACATACACACAAATGTACGTACTCAAGTGTAATTGTTGTATGAACTTGAGAAAATAATTTATTAATGGCAATTTAAACAGCCGAAATAACTTGAATTAACTATTAATAACTACTTTTTACCTTTTTTTTTTTTGCTGGGGCCTTTGGTGTTTACAAGAGTTGTAACTTGAAGCACAAGTGGCTCGAGAGTCTTTTCTACTGACATAGTACGTATCTCTAAGTTTTTTGGATCCCATTTTAAGGCAATCTGTCCAAAATCAGTTAATGTTCCCATTTTCAGCAGCTATGTATAATCTTTTTTCACTTCTTAGTTGATTCTTAATAAAATTATGTCTACGCCTATATCGAAAAAAATTTGTTCGATAATTTTTAACAATGATCGTTAAGTACTATTCACTGATTGGAACAATGCAAAAAGGAACACGGGGCAATTTAACTGAATACAGGTATATTTGGAAAATAATTTCGTCATTTTTGGAAGACGCTTGCCACCATATGAACCTTTTTTATACCCGTACTCGAAGAGTAAAAGGGTATATTGTATATGTGGTAAAAGTGGATGTGTGTAACACACAGAAGGAGGCGTTTCCGACCCCATAAAGTATATATATTCTTGATCAGCATCAATAGCCGAGTCGATATAGCCATGTCTGTCCGTCCGTCTTGTTTTTCACTCATTGCTCGAAGGCTTTTAGAGCTAGAGCAATCAAATTTTGATTGAAAAATGTTTAAAATTTTCGCCCCGCCCACTTCCGCCCCCACAAAGGGCGCACATCTGTGGCATCCAATTTTGAATATAACAAAAAAATAAATATGCAGAATCATAGAGAAAGACCATATCTATCAGGGGCCCAAATCTGAATTGGATCGGATCATTAAAATAGCCACAATAGAGAAAAATATACGAAAAAACTTCTCTCCCGCTCTTTCGCACTCACTCAAAAACGAGTCGATTTGGTTTTTCGTACATTTGGTTCAGATCGGATCATTATTGTCGGGGGTTGCCCCCCGCAGCAAAAAAATATATATTTTTATTAGGGTTGATTCTCTCACACTCACGCTCTGCCTCGTGCAGTGTACATGTGTTGTTGTGAGAACTGATCTAGATGTAGATGACAGATGCAGCAAACAAATGTTAAATGTAAAATGTAAAAACTGATAAAACATTTAAAAATTCCACATAAATCACATGTGTACTGATTGAGTACGGGTATAAAAAAGAAGAGTCGCGTTTACAGGAACGTTTTTTCTCGTTTTATTCACCTTCTATGGTAAATTTAAAATTCATTATCAGGCAGGCTCCGGTTTTCACATTCACTTTGTATAATACCTTTCAGGTATTGCCATTCTTTTCGTTTTCAGTTGAACAGAGACTTATCGATAACCAAATGGTTGTACGCATGAAAATACAATGTGTTGTTTCATTTTACAAATTGCCGTATTCAATTGGAGGTGTACCTTATGTTTTTGGGATCATTCCAAATACAAAGTCCATTTTTCGGTTTTTTCCCATTTTGGATTTTTTTGGTTCCATTCGACTCTTATTTAACTGACACGCAGAAAACAGAGAAAGCTTTATGGAAAATAAATAGAGTTAGAGCGAGAGGAATATACGTTTAACGTTTTCAGCCAAAGTCAAACCTATGATTTCAAGGCTTACTGACATTTGCAAAAATGTGGTTTATTTCCTACTGTACTTTTCAGCGCTAAATTTACTTCTGTTATTCCCACGTATTAGTGCTCGCGTATACTTAAAGGCCTCTGTTATGTTTAAAGAAGATTTATCGATAGCCAAATCGTCTTGTAAAAGTCAATCTGCGTAATATAAAGAAGGATTCGTTTCCGAACCCATAAAGTATATATATTATTGATCAGCATCCATAGCGGAGTGTATATAGCCGTGTCTGTCCGTCTTGTTTGTCGCCCATTGTTCGGAGGCTATTAGAGCTAGAGAAAACCTTTATCTATCAGAAGCCCAAATCATAATCGGATCGGATCATTAGTATAGACACAATAGAGAAAACCATTTCGAGAAACATCGTTCCCTCTCGCTCTCTCTCTCACACTAACGTGTCGACTTTGCCCATTCGTACAGATGAGCGCCTGGATCTCAGAGACTATAAGAGCTAGAGAAACCAAGTGATACCACTTCAGTACAAGTGTATTTCAAAATTTCGCCACGCCCCCAGAAAGATGGAAACAACGAAAAAAGAGCAGTAACATAGAGAATTATTATACCTACCAGATTACCGAATCTGGATCAGATCGAATAATTATAACTGCCACAATGATAAATTTAATTTTCAGCAGCGAGCCCTCCCACCCCTCGCAACAAAAAAGTCATTTAGGGATGATAGCCGCTGCTGATTCTCTCTCTCGCTCACACACTGCTCGCGCACTTTGCCTCGTGCAGTGCACGTGTGTTGTTGTGAGAACTGATTTAGATGTAGATGACAGATGCAGCAAAAAAACTGATAAAACATTTGAAAAATCCACATAAATCATACCGTCTGAGTACGTTCTTTCTCGTCTAAAACGTAATAGTCGGAGAGATTTTTTCACCCGCAAAAAAATCTGTTAGAGTATCTCAGGAGGTCTTATCTCTCGGACACATTTTTGGAAGAAAAATCGGACAAATCTCGGACAAATCGTAGCACAGTCGTCTATTAAAAATAATGGGAAATGTTTTCAGCAGGGATCTAAGAAAGATAGCTTTGAAAATACTAATAGTTACACAAAAAACTTGCATAGTTTGCCACTCTCCAATTTGTCAACAATTTGTAAACCATATATTTTAAATTTAAGCGCTGAAATGACATTCCTAGTTACAATTCTCGATAAAATCCAAATTTTGTTATCTCAAGGAACCAAACCGACTTTTTCTTTTAGATTTGAGACTTTACATTTTTGTAATTAATAATTTTTTATGCTATGAAAGAACTTTTTAAAGAATTGACATTTTTTAAAGAATTTTTCAGAAAACTGATCTTTCTACTTTTCACATAACTAATAAGCTAATAGCTAATAGTCTAATAATATATACTGTTTGAGCCAAGGGGCGTCGTATAATTCCACAGGGTAGAATGTCCAAGAAGTTGCCAATCGTGTCCAAAGTAAAAGCCGGGGTCGTCAATGGTTAATGCAATTTATTCGCAATATTCGGATATATGTACAAGGGGTGATCGCGTGCGGGAAAAACCCGTGTCTCTTAGAGTGTAGAAAACGAATGTAGGAAGTTGCGCTCAAGCCGCCGAGGGCTGCTGGCAGCGAGAGCGGAAGCGTAGGTAGATAGAGGTTGCGCTCAAACTGCCGAGGGCCATCGGCAGCGAGAGCGGGAGCGTGATCGTGGGCGGGAGCGTGCCCGTGGTGAAATTAAGCATGTAGAGAGCGTCGCCGGGGGGAAAAATGATCTTAAGTATGAGGGCGAGAGCGAGGGCAGCCGCTTGCGTAGCTGGAGTGCTAACACTGAGGTGTGGCTGGAATGCCCACAGAGCGGTTTGCCCCGCCAGCGCCGTCCCCACTCTGAACATTCTCCCCCCCCTTGCAGGATTGCAAAGAGTTTTTAGTGCACGCACCAGACACAATCCACCCAAACACCGTGCTTTGGGCCACGGGAAGGCCGTCTTCGCGGGCGAGGAAGCCCGGCTGGATGACCTTAGGATACAGGTCCGCTCCCAAGACGAGCGAGATGGTCGCCGGCTTGTGGAACTCAGCATTGGCCAGTTTCAAATCATCGAAGCGAGCCCGGACTGTGTCGCTCAGGGGAAGGATCGGGGTGCGGACGCGGAGACGGGGCTGGATTTTAAAGACGGATTATGGCGGTGCACACTCTCTCATCCCCGATGCAGGTGGTTGGCAGCTTCAGTTCCTTGGCAACATCGGCGTCGATGCATCTGACCGGCGTACAGGGATCGATGAGGGCAATCATGCTGTGCGTCCTCTGTTGCACCGCGAGGACCACCCGTGCCGTCGGAAGGACGTTTATGCACCGGTGCTGGAGCAAGGAGTGCACTGTCGGGGCCGGATCCCCGAGGACAGGGCGGCTGACCGGACGCCGAGGGCGTCGCTCTGCGCGGACAGTTGGAGGTGGAGGCGACGAAGCCGAAGAGGAGCCGGCGGGGCGCCGCGGTCCTGGACGGTGGAGCAGGGTGTGGTGGTTTTTATCGAACTTCTTGCACCGGTCTCCACTGCGGCAGTCCTTGCCCGAGTGGGCGTGAGCCAGGTTCGAGCAGTACTTGTGCATCAACACTGCTCGGATCCTTTGCTCGCCGCTCATGCGTATGTATCTCCGGCAACTCCTCAACGGGTGGACTCCTGGGCACACACGGCACTTGAACGAGGTCCTACCTCGTGCCGGTGTGCCATCGGATTTGCGGCTTGCCCGGGACTGCGCGGAATTTTTTGGTGCCATGGCTATAATCCGGAAGATGACTGTGATGGAAGAAAAGAGTCAAGGAGGGATTAGTAAATTGCTGGCACGGATTGTCAACGATTCGAAAAGGGAGCTTTTGGAACTGCTTAGAATCTACGTGGAATTAAGCTGGATTAAGTGGATTCTTATGGATCGGAGCCTACGCGAGGGTAGGTGGAAGGGACCTCCGAATCCATAGGCAGCAGAACCACCTTCGTGATCGGTCTCTTGATAAGGCCGCGGGTTGTGAGTACGTCTACCACACGGACCTTTTCATCGGGTCCCGGATACGTTCTCTGAACACGGCCGAGACGCCATTCGTGGGAGGGGATGTTTTCCTCCTTGATCACCACGAGATCTCCAACCTCGAGGTCTCTTGTCGGATGCTGCCATTTGTTACGCTTGTGCAACTCTCGCAGGTACGAGCAAAATTGCTGGTTGAGAGCCTTGAGGTGTTGCCAGCGGTTTAGGATGGAGGAGGCGCTCGCCTGTATTTTGGGCTCTGCCAAGGATAGTAGCGGCCCACCAATCAGAAAATGACCTGGGCTCAAAGCCAACGGGTCCGTTGGGTCCTCAGACATTGGAGCGATTGGTCGCGAGTTAAGGCATGCCTCAATTTTGGAAAGAAAGGTCGCGAACTCCTCTAATGTGTATTTGGAAGCACACATCGACCGTTGGAAAAGAGCCTTGAAGCTCTTCACACCCGCTTCCCATAAGCACCCCATATGTTGGGCCCCTGGAGGGATGAATCGCCACGTTAGCCCCTGCTGGCTGTACACCGCAGAAGTCCGAGTGCGAAGGGCAGAGAGCGGGATGCGCCGACAAAATTCCTCTCGTTGTCGGAGTGGACTTCGTGGGGACAACAGCGTCTCGCGACGAACCTGGCGAAGGCGGCTAGGAAGGTGTCGGTGGATAAATCGGACGTGGCCTCCAAAATGGATGGCCTTCGTGGCAAAACAGACGAACACGCACACATACCCCTTTGAGATGCGACAGGCGCGTCCTGTATAACTTTTCACGTCGAAAGGACCGGCGAAGTCGACTCCGGTGTATGTGAACGGCCGCGAAAATGTAACTCGCGAGGAAGGAAGGTCGCCCATTAGTTGGGTTTGGAGTCGCTTGCGATGGATGACGCAAACCTTACAGGAGTGGATCACTGCCCTCACTACGTGGCGTAGTCGAGGGATCCAGTATGTTGCCCGGAGAAGGCGGATGACCAGCTGGTTCCCACCATGTAGAGATACGTGATGGGTGAATCGAACCAGCAGGCGAACCAGGAGACATGCGGGTGGCAAAAGGATTGGATGCCGTTCGTTGTAGGCCATGGACGCCGAGGCTCGGACTCGGCCACATGCCCGCATGACTCCGTTCTGGTCCAGGAACGGATTAAGGTTCTGAAGGGAGCTCGTAGTCGGTAGTGGCTGCTTGTTTACAAGACAGCGATGCTCCGCCGTATAATGGAAGCGTTGGGTCGTGATGGTGACAGCTTGGAGAGCTGCTGCGACCTCTTCACTGTCTAGCTCGGTGGAGACTTGGACTGACGTTGCATGCCCTCTAACGCGCTGGACGAACCGCCGAACGTAGGCGATCACGCGCAGAGCGCGTCCGAGTTCGGAAAATCGACTGAGGATGTCCGAGGCGGTGTCAGTGGCGTGGTGGACCTTGACGGCTCGTTTCTCCAAGTCGGTCTCAAGGATTGAGTCCCGTGGACAAGGCCATTCCGACTGCGGGTCACGCAGCCACGCAGGGCCATGCCACCACATGTCATTGCCGACCAGGTCAGTGGTTCCGAGTCCTCGACTGGCGAGGTCGGCCGGATTGTCCTCGGATCGGACGTGGCTCCATCGTTCGCGGGGCCAACAGCGAGTGATTTTGGCGACTCGATTCCCACAAAGGTGGTCCAATCACATGCCGGCCTGTTCAACCAGGCCAACACAGTAGTGGAATCGGTCCAAAAGTACACCTGGCTGGTGTCGAGCGGCATTTGAGGAAGGATGACCACGGAGAGTTCGGTCAGAAGGACAGCTCCGCACAGCTCGAGTCGAGGCAACGAGACTGTTTTCACGGGGGGCAACGCGGGTTTTGGCTGTGAGAAGGGTACACACAATGCCCTGCAGACGCTCAACTCGGACGTAAATCGCTGCCCCATAGGCACGTTGAGACGCGTCACAGAACCCATGGATCTGTATCTTGGCAATCGGGTAGACGTGTAACCACCGCGGAATGGATGGCCGGAAATCTTTTCAGGAATGTCTTCCAGGCTTGAGACAGATCGTTAGGAAGGACGTCATCCCATCCTAAATCTCTCTCAACCAAATCTCTTGCATAAATATTTTCGCTTGGACGACGAAGGGGGCAAGCCATCCCGCTGGATCAAAAGAGCTGCGCGATCTGGGACAGCACATTGCGCTTCGTGCAGGATTCTCGCTCGTTTAAGGCGGGGAGGCGAAAGAAGAACTCATCGGCACTGGCTTGCCACCGGATTCCCAACGTCTTAGCGATACTACTCTCTTCCAGCTCTAGGAAGTCAGCGCGGAGTAAGTGGTCGACTGGAATGTCGCGCAGGACGCCCTTATGGTTAGCTGTCCACTTTCGGAGCGGAAACCCTGCAGAGTCGAGTGCTTCGCGTAGTTCAGCAATTGCGGAAATTGCTTGAGACTGAGAGTGAGCACCAGCAAGCACATCGTCCACGTACATGTCGCTCTCCAGGATGACGCTTGCCATAGGCAGCTGTGGACGCACCTCTTGTGCGAGTTGCTTGAGGACGCGGAGGGCGAGGTATGGTGCGCAGTTGACTCCGAAAGTGACAGTGGTGAGCTCGTAGTCACACACGTCCCCGTTACGGTCGCGAAACAGTATTCGCTGATAGGGCGTGTGTTGGGAAGCCACTTGGATTTGCCGATACATCTTGTTGATGTCGGCATTGAAAACGCAGCGAAAGACGCGCCACCTCAGGATTTGCATGGTCAAGTCAGACTGAAGGACTTGCCCAGCATGCAATGTGTCGTTGAGGCTTTTCCCGTTGGAAGACGGGCTGGAGGCGTTGAAGACTACGCGCAATTTGGTTGTGGTGCTGTCGGGTTTAAACACGGCGTGATGTGGCAGGTAGAAATGGACGGAATCATGACTAGGTGTAACCGCTGTCATGTGGCCGAGCTCTAAATATTCCTGAATGACGGCGTCGTACTGCTTCTTGAGCGGCTAGTTCCGCTGCAGCCGCTGCTCGTTTCTAAGGAATTGGGCCTAGCTCGACCTTTTCTGGACACTTGAAAGGGAGAGTAACAACGTATCTCCCATCGGGGGTTAGTTCAGTGGTCTGGAGGAAGTTTTCCTCGCACACTGAATCGGATTCGTTCGTCGGTCTCCCCGGAAGGTCCTCCACCTCCCAGAATTTGGTGAGAAGCTTCTCGAGTCGGACACCCGAATTAAACGATAGCTTCGTGGTGAAGGCGGAAACCGTCCGAGCCGACTCAGCTGATACCGAACCGGATAGGACCAATCCGAAGATGGTCTCTTGTCCCAGCAGCGAGCCACAAAAGGCAGACTGGAAGCCGCCCAACAGGATAGAAGGAAGGATGTCAGCGCCTAGAAGCACACATCAATCTGCGAGCTTCGGTGGTAGGAGGGTCTGCCAACTGGAGGTTTGGAACGTTATCCAAGATGTGCTGCGGTAAC
This sequence comes from Drosophila bifasciata, assembly GCA_009664405.1. Lineage (NCBI taxonomy): Eukaryota > Metazoa > Arthropoda > Insecta > Diptera > Drosophilidae > Drosophila > Drosophila bifasciata. Next base: position 27,945,702 of record CM019044.1, read on the forward strand.
GGATATGAAGGAAGGTTGCCTGCTAATTGAGGCAGAACATATGCCGTGGTCTCGATCTTGAGGCCCGGTCTGGAGGCGGCCCCGATCATGAAGTGGCAACGCTTTTGCGCCTTAGCCGCTACGGTTTGGTTTAAACCCGCGACTTGAGCCTGGATAGCTTTGAACGGTGGCTTAATGATGTTAAAGAGACGTTCAGCGATGAACGTCGCTTCGGAGCCTGAGTCGATCAGAGCGCGGGCACGGAAATTGGTCCCCAGGTGGCAAATATTAATGAGTGCTGTGCCCAGAAGAACGGTACTTGTGCTGGAGGAGAAATAGCTCTGTACGTTGGGCTGAGAATTGGACGAGCTGGGGGTTTGGGCGGATGTCGAAGCCGCCATGTTGGACGGAGATGCGGAACGATGCAGAAGCGTGTGATGCCTGGCTCCACAAGTGGAAAAATTCTGGAAACTTGAGCAGTCGCGAAGCTGATGGCCTCTTGCGAAGCAATTTAGGCACAGCTGTTTTGTCTTGATGCAATTGGAACGTGCATCAGCGGACATGTTGAGAAAGCGCGGACATAGTCGGATTGGGTGATTCTCCTTGGAACAGAGATCACACGTCCTCTTCTTCGGACTCACTTGGTTCTTGAAAGAAAGAACCTTGTTCGGCACCAAACTGCCGTGCGACCGGAATGGATTGGATCGGTTGCAAGAAGTGGATGGATTCTGGCAGCCTTGGGAGGGTGGCGGATTCGTAGCCACTCGGGAAGTGGACTTTCAATAGCTTCGAGCGTCAGTGAGTGAGGAATGAGGCGATTTCCTTCCAGGGCGGCACTTCCTTCTTGTCCGTCACGGACGCTTCCCATAAGGCGCGGCTTAGCTTCGGCAACTTTGAAGCGCAGATGGTCACAACCAGACTATCCCAGCTGCCCGTGCAAACGTTGGAGACCGCTAGCGCATTCAGGACTCCCTGCATCATACTTTCAAAATCCTTCAAAGCACGACTGCATTCGGAAGTTACGCGGGGCAAGAAGAGGAGGATATTAATTTGGTTGGTCACCAGAAGCCGATTATTTTCATATCGACAGCGGAGAGCCAACCAGGCGGACTCGAAACCGTCATTCGTGAGTGGGGATTTCTCTACAATGGCCTTTGCATCGCCCCTGGTCTTCTCGGTGAGGTAGTATAATTTCTCTACCGGAGATAATTTGGAATTATTTATCACGACCGCGGTGAACAGATCCCGGAATGTGGGCCAGCGGACGTAGTCCCCTGAGAAAACCTCAATATTGACGGGAGGCAGTCGACAGCCGCCTTGTTGGACTGGCTGTGCGGGAGGAAGGACTGCGGAGGGGCCAGCTGGGCATTGAGGTCACTGAGACACTGCTCAAATACCCCATAGCATTCGCCCGGCTGTTTCCCGGATGTCCGCTTGGATTTCTGGATCCTTGTCAGCCATCACCGCGGATCAGGCCTTGTATTCGGCCTCGACGTCTGTCCACATGCTGAGGATTTGGCCTCGGCGGACCTAGGACGGAGGGGCGGCAGTGATGCGCTCTGCCAGGTGGGACAGTCGGCCAATGGCGGCAGCCTTTCGGATCCTGTTTAGTCACCGATGGAACCTTAAGGGTCACCGGAGACGGGAATAGGACCGATTAGGTCCTTGTAGCAGGGCTGCTACTGGCTGCTCTCGGAGTGACGGATGCCTTGATTGGCTGTGTCGGAGTAGTTTCGGAGGCGGACGAGGTACGTAGCCGGTTGGACGAGGTCACAGGCAAAAATTGTTTGCCGTCCTTGTGACCTGCTGGCATAATTTGGAATTACCCACGCAAAAAAAATATTTTTTTCTTGTTTGTGAATCAAAAAAAAACTTGGAGATTTTTTTTGGACGTGGTCGGATTATTTAATTAATTTATTTTTTTTCTATTCGGATGAACGCTGGGTTCGGATGCCGATAGTTTTTCGGGCCACCTCTAACTCTCGGAACAAAAAAAAAAAAAATACCAAAACACGAAAAACACAATTTTCCAATTTGGAAGCTAAATTGCCAAATAATTACGGAGAATGCGCCGTGCCTTGGTCGCGAGTAATTAATTTGGACTCTGGAGAATGTGGAAGGAAATGGAGACCTTGCGAAAAGTGGCTGGAGGGCACGAATTTCACTTAATCGCGGATTTTCTGTCAAATATGGCACTTGCCCGGAGTGGTGGAATGCGGTATTTAATTGGTTTGGTATTTTGTTGAATGTGTGTATGGATGTATATAGTTGGGAGCCAACTATGCAAATAAATGTAATAAATAAATAAATAAAATAAATAATAAATTTAATTAGGAAAACACAGGTAGCTGGATGGATAATTTTATTGTTGCTGGAATGTGTATATGTTGGTATGTGTGTGTGTTCACTTGCACTTGGAGTGTGCCAGTGTGCCGATAATATTGTATTAGGGTAGGGCGCGGATGGAATGCTCTTGGAGACATGTATATTAATGTAGGTTCACTTGCAGTTGTAGCGTGCCAATATATATATTATTGGGGTAGGCCGCGAATGGAACGCACTGGAGAAATATTAATGTATGTGTGTGTGTATGTACGCAAGCCGCTCTCATGGGCTGGAATGTGCGTACATACATAGGCGCGGAATGCACTTTTATTTAATATATTTTATAAAATAATTATTTATTTTGGTAAATAATTTGTCCGCGAGTTATGGACGGACACAAGAAATCGAAGAAAAACTACCGTATCACTGGTAATTGGAAGTGAAGTAGCGGAGAACGGCCGGAATTGCCGATAATATGGCGGTGGCGAAGTTTGAAGCAACACGGATAACGGAGTTGGCGAGATAGTAATAGATAAGACTATATATATGTACTTCTGTCGCGGCACTTGGAACTTGCGGAATTTTCTTTGGAGCACAAACGAAATGGAGGCAGTTTGTGGTAAAGGAAAGCGTACTTATCTTGTGGTGAAGGCGATGAAGTGCTCGAAGGCTGGAGAAGTTGCTTTTAGGGGAAGCAGAAGAATCCGGCTCGAAGGACCACTGTTTGAGCCAAGGGGCGTCGTATAATTCCACAGGGTAGAATGTCCAAGAAGTTGCCAATCGTGTCCAAAGTAAAAGCCGGGGTCGTCAATGGTTAATGCAATTTATTCGCAATATTCGGATATATGTACAAGGGGTGATCGCGTGCGGGAAAAACCCGTGCCGCTTAGAGTGTAGAAAACGAATGTAGGAAGTTGCGCTCAAGCTGCCGAGGGCTGCTGGCAGCGAGAGCGGGAGCGTAGGCAGATAGAGGTTGCGCTCAAACTGCCGAGGGCCGTCGGCAGCGAGAGCGGGAGCGAGGGCAGTCGCTTGCGTAGCTGGAGTGCTAACACTGAGGTGTGGCTGGAATGCCCACAGAGCGGTTGCCCCGCCAGCGCCGTCCCCACTCTGAACATATACAGCTATAAATTGTATCTAATCATTTTGTGACTAGCTACACTAGTACTTTTATACCCTTACTAAGTACATTGGATTTATTTAAAATTGGAAAAAGTTCAATCAGTAGTACATCACTTCTTACAACAACATGCCGTTAGTTTTTCGCGTACACTGCACGAGTGTGTCAGCGATCTGGCGACAAGGTACTGAAAATTAATTTCATCATTGTGGCTATAATTCAAAATTGTGGACTTTCGTCTTTTGTGGTTGCGGAAGAGGGTGGGGCGAATTTTTAAAAACACTTGTTATCCCCGTACTCGAAGAGTAAAAGGGTATATTGTATTTTTGGTAAAAGTGGATGTGTGTAACATAGAGAAGGAATAATTTCCGACCCTATAAATTATATTTATTCTTGATTAGCATCAATAGCCGAGTCGATATAGCCCTGTCTGTCCGTCTCGTTTGTCGCCCATTGCTCGATTTTTTTTCTGGACTGATGTGAATTTGGCAAAATTGCGCCCCGCCCCTTTCCGCCCCCACAAAGGGCGCACATCTGTGGCGTCCACAAATAACAGAAAATAACAGAAATCTAAAAAATGCAGAATCATAGAGAATCTGAATCGGATCGGATCATTAGTACATATAGCCAAATATAGAAAACCATTTCGAGAAACATCGTTCCCTCTCGCTCGCACTCACACACAAACGTGTCGACTTTGCCTATTCGTACAAATGAGCGTCTGTATCTCAGAGACTATAAGAGCTAGAGCAACCAAACTTTTGTCTAGACTCCTGTAATATCAATTCAGTGCAAGTTTATTTCAAAAATTTTGCTACGCTTTCCTCCGGCCCCAAAAAGACGAAAATCCACAATTTTGAAAAGTTTGATTGTAATAATTTATTTTGGTAAATACTATATACGGATACCCAATTACTATTAAACAAGTAAAAGCTTTTGTACAAATTTGGCTTTTTTCATTTTTTTTTTTCAACATTTTGTCGTAAAATGAAACTTAACGCCAGAATGGAACTGCCCAAATGCTGTTTCGTTTCGCTAGTCCCTATCATATCATTAACTGCGTAGTTTTCCCAAAAAAATAACCTTGAATTTGTAGAACATTTTCGGAAATTAGTTTAATTATAATAATAATATGTCTAGTTTATGTACATACAATCAACAAGATTTTTTGTCTCAAATTTGGTAAATATTCTTTATTGAGGCGGCTAAATTATTTATTTAAATTGTTTCTTTTTATAATTAAAGGTAAATATTTATTTAATTTTTGCATTTTTAGTTTTCGCAATCTCCGAATATTCCCTTATGAGCAGAGCTCGCAAATAACAGTTGACCGTTTCTTTGCAGTCACCAAAAACTGTTTTTGCGCACCACTTGCGCAAAAGTCAGACAAGAACCGTTCACCAGTGTCTCTTGAACGAACGGTCTGTGCTCAACCAAAACCAATTTCGTGTTTCCTTTTTGCTCTGCTCATTCACTGACCGTTTTGCAACGAGCGAAGAAAATAAAAGTCTTTTGCATTTGTATGAGTGTATATGCGAATGATCAGTCTACTTGTAAACCACACTTGCACACTCACACTTTTTAATAAGAAGGCACTGAAGTCAAAAAGACCGTTTACGGTGAGCCTTTCGTTTTTCGCTCTTCTGCTGACCCTCAATGAGCGAGCGTCCAGTTAGATCGCTCTCTCTAAGTTGTTGTTGAGTGAGCATAAAAAGAACCTCGCAACTGAGAACAGTTAACCGAAAACCAAAACAAAGAGCAACGAAAAGTTCTGTTCAGAGCGAGAGCACACGTGCATCGTCTTTTTTCGGTTGTGTTAGAGAGCAGACCGCAAAACGACAAACGGGTGATTGTTATTTGCGAGCTATGCTTATGAGCGTTGTAATTTGAATTTCCTGAAAAAGAAATATAATTAATTAATAAAATAGAAAAGTCTTTTTATGATGGATAGATCTGTAACGAACGAAAAGTGTGGTGTCACCGTTATCGCGACACTACTTTTTATACCCGTACTCAGTCGGTATGATTTATGTGGAGTTTTCAAATGTTTTACATTTTACATTTTACATCAACATCATTTCTCACAACAACACACGCACACTGCACGAGGCAGAGTGTGTGGGCGGAAGGGGCGTGGCGAAATTTTGAAATACACTTGTACTGAAGTGGTATCACAGGAGTTTGGACAGAAAGTGCGGTAGCTCTAGCTCTTATAGTCTCTGAGATCTAGGCGCTCATCTGTACGAATGGGCAAAGTCGACACGTTTGAGTGTGGGGAGAGAGCGAGAGGGAACGATGTTTCTCGAAATGATTTTCTCTATTGTGACTATACTGAGGCTTCCTCCTCTCTGTTACACACATCCACTTTTACCACAAATACAATATACCCTTTTACTCTTCGAGTATGCGTATAAAAAGAAAGGTAAAAGCTTAATACACTTTTCTAGAACATAAAAGGACTTTTTATAGAATTACATGGGCCACTGTTTTTAATTTAAGTGTACTACCCAATCTCATGGCATCATTATCAAATAAAGAAACGATTATAAAATCAAACATCTTTCATATCGGTCGTAAATTAAATTTTTTCTGTTGCGTTGAGATTTTCCAACCGAAAATTATATATTGAAGTTTTATACCCGTACTCGAAGAGTAAAAGGGTATATTGTATTTGTGCTAATTGCTGTCTGTCCGTCTGTCCGTCTTGTTTGTCGCCCATTGCTCGAAGGCTATAAAAGCTAGAGGAACCAAACTTTTTATCCAGTCTGATGTGGTATCTCACTCCTAGAAAAGTGTTTCAAAATTTCGCCCCGCCCACTTCCGACCCCACAAAGGGCGCACATCTGTGGCGGCCACAATTTTGAAAAATAACAAGAAACTAAAAATGCAGAATCATAGAGACAGCCCATATCTATCAGGGGCCCAAATCTGAATCGGATCGGATCATTAATATAGCCACAATAGAGGCAAATATACGCAAAAACTTCGCCCTCCTTTCGCACTCACACAAAATCGAGTCGTTTTGGTTTTTCGTATAAATGAGCGCCTCGATCTCAGAGACTATAAGAGCTAGAACAACCAAATTTTTGCCTAGACTCCTGTGATATCGCTTCAGTGCAAGTTTATTTCAAAATTTTGCCACGCCCACTCCCGCCCCCAAAATACGAAAATCCACAATTTTGAAGATAGAAAAAAAACAAAAACGCAGTATGGTAGAAAATGACCATATATACCAAATATGGTTCAGATCGGATCATTATTGTAGCCACAATGATCAAATGAATTTTCTGCTGCGAGCTCCCCCCTTCCCTTGCGGCGTAAGTCATTTATGGGGATGATTTTCGCTAATGATTCTTTCGCACGCACACTTACGCTCAAACATGCTGCCTCGTGCAGTGTACGTGTGTTGCTGTGAGAAGTGATGTAGATGAAGCAGATGTAGATGACTGATGTAGCAAAACAAATGTATGATGTAAAAACTTATAAAAAATTTGAAAATTCCACATTAATCACATGTGTGCTGACTGAGTACGGGTATAAAAGTAGAGTCGCGGCAACAGCGACTCCGTACGTTCTTTCTCGTTATTCCTGTACTCGAAGAGTAAAGGGTATATTGTATATGTGATAAAAGTGCATGTGTGTAACATAGAGAAGGGAAGCGTTTCCGACCACAAAAAAGTATATATGTATCTTCTTGATCAGCATCAATTGCCGAGTCGATATAGCCATGTCTGTCCATCTTGTTTGTCGCCCATTGCTCGGAGGCTATTAGAGCTAGAGAATCAAAATTTTTGTTCCACACTGATTTGATATCCAACACCTATAAACGTATTTCAAAATTTCGCCCCGCCCTCGGACAAATCGTAGTACAATCGTCTAAAAAAAATAATGGGAAATGTTTTCAGCAGGGATCTAAGAAAGATAGCTTCGAAAAATACTAATAGTTACACAAAAAACTTGCATAGTTTGCCCTCTCCATTTCCAATTTGTCAACAATTTGTAAACCATATATTTCAAATTGAAGCGCTGAAATGACATTCCTAGTTACAATTCTCGATCAAATCAAATTTTGTTATCTCAAGGAACCAAACCGACTTTTTTTTTTTAGATTTGAGGCTTTTCATTTTTTGTAATGAATAATTTTTTTGTTCTATGAAAGAACTTTTTAAAGAATTGCAATTTTTAATGAATTTTTCAGATAACTGATCTTTCTACTTTTCACATAACTAATAAGCTAATAGCTAATAGTCTAATATATACAGCAATAAATTGTATCTAATCATTTTGTGACTAGCTACACTAGTACTTTTATACCCTTACTAAGTACATTAAATATTTGGATTTATTTGAAATTGGAAAAATTCAATCAGTAGTACATCACTTCTTACAACAACATGCCGTTAGTTTTTCGCGTACACTGCACGAGTGTGTGTCAGCGATCTGGCGACAAGGTACTGAAAATTAATTTCATCATTGTGGCTATAATTCAAAATTGTGGACTTTCGTCTTTTGTGGTTTGCGGAAGAGGGTGGGGCGAATTTTTAAAAACACTTGTTATACCCGTACTCGAAGAGTAAAAGGGTATATTGTATTTTTGGTAAAAGTGGATGTGTGTAACATAGAGAAGGAATAATTTCCGACCCTATAAATTATATTTATTCTTGATTAGCATCAATAGCCGAGTCGATATAGCCCTGTCTGTCCGTCTCGTTTGTCGCCCATTGCTTTTTTTTTCTGGACTGATGTGAATTTGGCAAAATTGCGCCCCGCCCCTTTCCGCCCCCACAAAGGGCGCACATCTGTGGCGTCCACAAATAACAGAAAATAACAGAAATCTAAAAATGCAGAATCATAGAGAATCTGAATCGGATCGGATCATTAGTACATATAGCCAAATATAGAAAACCATTTCGAGAAACATCGTTCCCTCTCGCTCGCACTCACACACAAACGTGTCGACTTTGCCTATTCGTACAAATGAGCGTCTGTATCTCAGAGACTATAAGAGCTAGAGCAACCAAATTTTTTGTCTAGACTCCTGTAATATCAATTCAGTGCAAGTTTATTTCAAAATTTTGCTACGCTTCCTCCGGCCCCCCAAAAGACGAAAATCCACAATTTTGAAAAGTTTGATTGTAATAATTTATTTTGGTAAATACTATATACGGATACCCAATTACTATTAAACAAGTAAAAGCTTTTGTACAAATTTGGCTTTTTCATTATTTTTTTCAACATTTTGTCGTAAAATGAAACTTAACGCCAGAATGGAACTGCCCAAATGCTGTTTCGTTTCGCTAGTCCCTATCATATCATTAACTGCGTAGTTTTCCCAAAAAATAACCTTGAATTTGTAGAACATTTTCGGAAATTAGTTTAATTATAATAATAATATGTCTAGTTTATGTACATACAATCAACAAGATTTTTGTCTCAAATTTGGTAAATATTCTTTTTATTGAGGCGGCTAAATTATTTATTTAAATTGTTTCTTTTTATAATTAAAGGTAAATATTTATTTAATTTTTGCATTTTTAGTTTTCGCAATCTCCGAATATTCAGTTTATGAGCAGAGCTCGCAAAATAACAGTTGACCGTTTCTTGCAGTCACCAAAAACTGTTTTTTTTGCGCACCACTTGCGCAAAAGTCAGACAAGAACCGTTCACCAGTGTCTCTTGAACGAACGGTCTGTGCTCAACCAAAACCAATTTCGTGTTTCCTTTTTGCTCTGCTCATTCACTGACCGTTTTGCAACGAGCGAAGAAAATAAAAGTCTTTTGCATTTGTATGAGTGTATATGCGAATGATCAGTCTACTTGTAAACCACACTTGCACACTCACACTTTTTAATAAGAAGGCACTGAAGTCAAAAGACCGTTTACGGTGAGCCTTTCGTTTTTTCGCTCTTCTGCTGACCCTCAATGAGCGAGCGTCAGTTAGATCTCTCTCTAAGTTGTTGTTGAGTGAGCATAAAAAGAACCTCGCAACTGAGAACAGTTAACCGAAAACCAAAACAAAGAGCAACGAAAAGTTCTGTTCAGAGCGAGAGCACACGTGCATCGTCTTTTTCGGTTGTGTTAGAGAGCAGACCGCAAAACGACAAACGGGTGATTGTTATTTGCGAGCTATGCTTATGAGCGTTGTAATTTGAATTTCCTGAAAAAGAAATATAATTAATTAATAAAATAGAAAAGTCTTTTTATGATGGATAGATCTGTAACGAAAAAGAAAGTGTGGTGTCACCGTTATCGCGACACTACTTTTATACCCGTACTCAGTCGGTATGATTTATGTGGAGTTTTCAAATGTTTTTACATTTTACATTTTACATCAACATCATTTCTCACAACAACACACGCACACTGCACGAGGCAGAGTGTGTGGGCGGAAGGGGCGTGGCGAAATTTTGAAATACACTTGTACTGAAGTGGTATCACAGGAGTTTGGACAGAAAGTGCGGTAGCTCTAGCTCTTATAGTCTCTGAGATCTAGGCGCTCATCTGTACGAATGGGCAAAGTCGACACGTTTGAGTGTGGGAGAGAGCGAGAGGGAACGATGTTTCTCGAAATGATTTTCTCTATTGTGACTATACTGAGGCTTCCTCCTCTCTGTTACACACATCCACTTTTTACCACAAATACAATATACCCTTTTACTCTTCGAGTATGCGTATAAAAAAAGAAAGGTAAAAAGCTTAATACACTTTTCTAGAACATAAAAGGACTTTTTATAGAATTACATGGGCCACTGTTTTTAATTTAAGTGTACTACCCAATCTCATGGCATCATTATCAAATAAAGAAACGATTATAAAATCAAACATCTTTCATATCGGTCGTAAATTAAATTTTTTCTGTTGCGTTGAGATTTTCCAACCGAAAATTATATATTGAAGTTTTTATACCCGTACTCGAAGAGTAAAAAGGGTATATTGTATTTGTGCTAATTGCTGTCTGTCCGTCTGTCCGTCTTGTTTGTCGCCCATTGCTCGAAGGCTATAAAAGCTAGAGGAACCAAACTTTTATCCAGTCTGATGTGGTATCTCACTCCTAGAAAAGTGTTTCAAAATTTCGCCCCGCCCACTTCCGACCCCACAAAGGGCGCACATCTGTGGCGGCCACAATTTTGAAAATAACAAGAAACTAAAAATGCAGAATCATAGAGACAGCCCATATCTATCAGGGGCCCAAATCTGAATCGGATCGGATCATTAATATAGCCACAATAGAGGCAAATATACGCAAAAACTTCGCTCCCTCCCCTTTCGCACTCACACAAAAATCGAGTCGTTTTGGTTTTTCGTATAAATGAGCGCCTCGATCTCAGAGACTATAAGAGCTAGAACAACCAAATTTTTTGCCTAGACTCCTGTGATATCGCTTCAGTGCAAGTTTATTTCAAAATTTTGCCACGCCCACTCCCGCCCCCAAAATACGAAAATCCACAATTTTGAAGATAGAAAAAAAAAAAACGCAGTATGGTAGAAAATGACCATATATACCAAATATGGTTCAGATCGGATCATTATTGTAGCCACAATGATCAAATGAATTTTCTGCTGCGAGCTTCCCCTTCCCCTTGCGGCGTAAGTCATTTATGGGGATGATTTTCGCTAATGATTCTTTTCGCACGCACACTCACGCTCAAACATGCTGCCTCGTGCAGTGTACGTGTGTTGCTGTGAGAAGTGATGTAGATGAAGCAGATGTAGATGACTGATGTTGCAAACAAATGTATGATGTAAAAACTTATAAAAATTTGAAAATTCCACATTAATCACATGTGTGCTGACTGAGTACGGGTATAAAAGTAGAGTCGCGGCAACAGCGACTCCGTACGTTCTTTTTCGTTATTCCTGTACTCGAAGAGTAAAGGGTATATTGTATATGTGATAAAAGTGCATGTGTGTAACATAGAGAAGGAAGCGTTTCCGACCACATAAAGTATATATGTATCTTCTTGATCAGCATCAATTGCCGAGTCGATATAGCCATGTCTGTCCATCTTGTTTGTCGCCCATTGCTCGGAGGCTATTAGAGCTAGAGAATCAAAATTTTTGTTCCACACTGATTTGATATCCAACACCTATAAACGTATTTCAAAATTTCGCCCCGCCCTCGGACAAATCGTAGTACAATCGTCTATAAAAAAATAATGGGAAATGTTTTCAGCAGGGATCTAAGAAAGATAGCTTCGAAAATACTAATAGTTACACAAAAACTTTGCATAGTTTGCCCTCTCCATTTTCAATTTGTCAACAATTTGTAAACCATATATTTCAAATTGAAGCGCTGAAATGACATTCCTAGTTACAATTCTCGATCAAATCCAAATTTTTGTTATCTCAAGGAACCAAACCGACTTTTTCTTTTTTAGATTTGAGGCTTTTCATTTTTGTAATGAATAATTTTTTGTTCTATGAAAGAACTTTTTAAAGAATTGAAATTTTTAATGAATTTTTCAGATAACTGATCTTTCTACTTTTCACATAACTAATAAGCTAATAGCTAATAGTCTAATATATACAGCAATAAATTGTATCTAATCATTTTGTGACTAGCTACACTAGTACTTTTATACCCTTACTAAGTACATTAAATATTTGGATTTATTTGAAATTGGAAAAATTCAGTTTTTACATTTTACATTTTTGTGGTGCATCTGTCATTTAAACCTACATCACTTCTTACAACAACATGCCGTTAGTTTTTTCGCGTACACTGCACGAGTGTGTCAGCGATCTGGCGACAAGGTACTGAAAATTAATTTCATCATTGTGGCTATAATTCAAAAAATTGTGGACTTTCGTCTTTTGTGGTTGCGGAAGAGGGTGGGGGCGAATTTTAAAAAACACTTGTTATACCCGTACTCGAAGAGTAAAAGGGTATATTGTATTTTTGGTAAAAGTGGATGTGTGTAACAGTTGGGAATAATTTCCGACCCTATAAATTATATTTATTCTTTTTTGATTAGCATCAATAGCCGAGTCGATATAGCCCTGTCTGTCCGTCTCGTTTGTCGCCCATTGCTCGATTTTTTTCTGGACTGATGTGAATTTGGCAAAATTGCGCCCCGCCCCTTTCCGCCCCCACAAAGGGCGCACATCTGTGGCGTCCACAAATAACAGAAAATAACAGAAATCTAAAAATGCAGAATCATAGAGAATCTGAATCGGATCGGATCATTAGTACATATAGCCAAATATAGAAAACCATTTCGAGAAACATCGTTCCCTCTCGCTCGCACTCACACACAAACGTGTCGACTTTGCCTATTCGTACAAATGAGCGTCTGTATCTCAGAGACTATAAGAGCTAGAGCAACCAAACTTTTTGTCTAGACTCCTGTAATATCAATTCAGTGCAAGTTTATTTCAAAATTTTGCTACGCTTCCTCCGGCCCCCAAAAGACGAAAATCCACAATTTTTGAAAAGTTTGATTGTAATAATTTATTTTGGTAAATACTATATACGGATACCCAATTACTATTAAACAAGTAAATATTTTTGTACAAATTTGGCTTTTTCATTATTTTTTTCAACATTTTGTCGTAAAAATGAAACTTAACGCCAGAATGGAACTGCCCAAATGCTGTTTCGTTTCGCTAGTCCCTATCATATCATTAACTGCGTAGTTTTCCCAAAAAAAAAATAACCTTGAATTTGTAGAACATTTTCGGAAATTAGTTTAATTATAATAATAATATGTCTAGTTTATGTACATACAATCAACAAGATTTTGTCTCAAATTTGGCAAAATATTCTTTATTGAGGCGGCTAAATTATTTATTTAAATTGTTTCTTTTTTATAATTAAAAGTAAATATTTATTTAATTTTTGCATTTTTAGTTTTCGCAATCTCCGAATATTCCCTTATGAGCAGAGCTCGCAAATAACAGTTGACCGTTTCTTGCAGTCACCAAAAAACTGTTTTTTGCGCACCACTTGCGCAAAAAGTCAGACAAGAACCGTTCACCAGTGTCTTTGAACGAACGGTCTGTGCTCAACCAAAACCAATTTCGTGTTTCCTTTTTTTGCTCTGCTCATTCACTGACCGTTTTGCAACGAGCGAAGAAAATAAAAGTCTTTTGCATTTGTATGAGTGTATATGCGAATGATCAGTCTACTTGTAAACCACACTTGCACACTCACACTTTTTAATAAGAAGGCACTGAAGTCAAAAAGACCGTTTACGGTGAGCCTTTCGTTTTTTTCGCTCTTCTGCTGTCCCTCAATGAGCGAGCGTCCAGTTAGATCGCTCTCTAAGTTGTTGTTGAGTGAGCATAAAAAGAACCTCGCAACTGAGAACAGTTAACCGAAAACCAAAACAAAGAGCAACGAAAAGTTCTGTTCAGAGCGAGAGCACACGTGCATCGTCTTTTTTCGGTTGTGTTAGAGAGCAGACCGCAAAACGACAAACGGGTGATTGTTATTTTGCGAGCTATGCTTATGAGCGTTGTAATTTGAATTTCCTGAAAAGAAATATAATTAATTAATAAAATAGAAAAGTATTTTTTATGATGGATAGATCTGTAACGAAAAGAAAAAGTGTGGTGTCACCGTTATCGCGACACTACTTTTATACCCGTACTCAGTCGGTATGATTTATGTGGAGTTTTCAAATGTTTTTTACATTTTACATTTTACATCAACATCATTTCTCACAACAACACACGCACACTGCACGAGGCAGAGTGTGTGGGCGGAAGGGGCGTGGCGAAATTTTGAAATACACTTGTACTGAAGTGGTATCACAGGAGTTTGGACAGAAAAGTGCGGTAGCTCTAGCTCTTATAGTCTCTGAGATCTAGGCGCTCATCTGTACGAATGGGCAAAGTCGACACGTTTGAGTGTGGGAGAGAGCGAGAGGGAACGATGTTTCTCGAAATGATTTTCTCTATTGTGACTATACTGAGGCTTCCTCCTCTCTGTTACACACATCCACTTTTACCACAAATACAATATACCCTTTTACTCTTCGAGTATGCGTATAAAAAGAAAGGTAAAAGCTTAATACACTTTTCTAGAACATAAAGGACTTTTTATAGAATTACATGGGCCACTGTTTTTAATTTAAGTGTACTACCCAATCTCATGGCATCATTATCAAATAAAGAAACGATTATAAAATCAAACATCTTTCATATCGGTCGTAAATTAAATTTTTTCTGTTGCGTTGAGATTTTCCAACCGAAAATTATATATTGAAGTTTTTTTTTATACCCGTACTCGAAGAGTAAAAAGGGTATATTGTATTTGTGCTAATTGCTGTCTGTCCGTCTGTCCGTCTTGTTTGTCGCCCATTGCTCGAAGGCTATAAAAAGCTAGAGGAACCAAACTTTTTTATCCAGTCTGATGTGGTATCTCACTCCTAGAAAAGTGTTTCAAAATTTCGCCCCGCCCACTTCCGACCCCACAAAGGGCGCACATCTGTGGCGGCCACAATTTTGAAAAATAACAAGAAATGCAAAAATGCAGAATCATAGAGACAGCCCATATCTATCAGGGGCCCAAATCTGAATCGGATCGGATCATTAATATAGCCACAATAGAGGCAAATATACGCAAAAAACTTCGCTCCCTCCCTTTTCGCACTCACACAAAATCGAGTCGTTTTGGTTTTTCGTATAAATGAGCGCCTCGATCTCAGAGACTATAAGAGCTAGAACAACCAAATTTTTGCCTAGACTCCTGTGATATCGCTTCAGTGCAAGTTTATTTCAAAATTTTGCCACGCCCACTCCCTGCCCCCAAAATACGAAAAAATCCACAATTTTGAAGATAGAAAAAAACAAAAACGCAGTATGGTAGAAAAATGACCATATATACCAAATATGGTTCAGATCGGATCATTATTGTAGCCACAATGATCAAATGAATTTTCTGCTGCGAGCTTCCCCTTCCCTTGCGGCGTAAGTCATTTATGGGGATGATTTTCGCTAATGATTCTTTTCGCACGCACACTCACGCTCAAACATGCTGCCTCGTGCAGTGTACGTGTGTTGCTGTGAGAAGTGATGTAGATGAAGCAGATGTAGATGACTGATGTTGCAAACAAATGTATGATGTAAAACTTATAAAAATTTGAAAATTCCACATTAATCACATGTGTGCTGACTGAGTACGGTATAAAAAGTAGAGTCGCGGCAACAGCGACTCCGTACGTTCTTTCTCGTTATTCCTGTACTCGAAGAGTAAAGGGTATATTGTATATGTGATAAAAGTGCATGTGTGTAACATAGAGAAGGAAGCGTTTCCGACCACATAAAAGTATATATGTATCTTCTTGATCAGCATCAATTGCCGAGTCGATATAGCCATGTTCGTCCATCTTGTTTGTCGCCCATTGCTCGGAGGCTATTAGAGCTAGAGAATCAAAATTTTTGTTCCACACTGATTTGATATCCAACACCTATAAACGTATTTGAAAAAATTTCGCCCCGCCCTCGGACAAATCGTAGTACAATCGTCTATAAAAAATAATGGGAAATGTTTTCAGCAGGGATCTAAGAAAGATAGCTTCGAAAATACTAATAGTTACACAAAAACTTGCATAGTTTGCCCTCTCCATTTCCAATTTGTCAACAATTTGTAAACCATATATTTCAAATTGAAGCGCTGAAATGACATTCCTAGTTACAATTCTCGATCAAATCCAAATTTTGTTATCTCAAGGAACCAAACCGACTTTTTCTTTTAGATTTGAGGCTTTTCATTTTTGTAATGAATAATTTTTGTTCTATGAAAGAACTTTTAAAGAATTGAAATTTTTAATGAATTTTTCAGATAACTGATCTTTCTACTTTTCAGATAACTAATAAGCTAATAGCTAATAGTCTAATATATACAGCAATAAATTGTATCTAATCATTTTGTGACTAGCTACACTAGTACTTTTATACCCTTACTAAGTACATTAAATATTTGGATTTATTTGAAATTGGAAAAAATTCAGTTTTTACATTTTACATTTTTGTGGTGCATCTGTCATTTACACCTACATCTTTCTTACAACAACATGCCGTTAGTTTTTCGCGTACACTGCACGAGTGTGTCAG
Organism: Drosophila bifasciata; assembly: GCA_009664405.1. Lineage (NCBI taxonomy): Eukaryota > Metazoa > Arthropoda > Insecta > Diptera > Drosophilidae > Drosophila > Drosophila bifasciata. The sequence goes on from CM019044.1 coordinate 27,962,182, forward strand.
CGATCTGGCGACAAGGTACTGAAAATTAATTTCATCATTGTGGCTATAATTCAAAATTGTGGACTTTCGTCTTTTGTGGTTGCGGAAGAGGGTGGGGCGAATTTTTAAAAACACTTGTTATACCCGTACTCGAAGAGTAAAAGGGTATATTGTATTTTTGGTAAAAGTGGATGTGTGTAACATAGAGAAGGAATAATTTCCGACCCTATCAATTATATTTATTCTTGATTAGCATCAATAGCCGAGTCGATATAGCCCTGTCTGTCCGTCTCGTTTGTCGCCCATTGCTCGATTTTTTTTCTGACTGATGTGAATTTGGCAAAATTGCGCCCCGCCCCTTTCCGCCCCCACAAAGGGCGCACATCTGTGGCGTCCACAAATAACAGAAAATAACAGAAATCTAAAAATGCAGAATCATAGAGAATCTGAATCGGATCGGATCATTAGTACATATAGCAAAATATAGAAAACCATTTCGAGAAACATCGTTCCCCTCTCGCTCGCACTCACACACACAAACGTGTCGACTTTTGCCTATTCGTACAAATGAGCGTCTGTATCTCAGAGACTATAAGAGCTAGAGCAACCAAACTTTTTTGTCTAGACTCCTGTAATATCAATTCAGTGCAAGTTTATTTCAAAAATTTTGCTATGCTTCCTCCGGCCCCCAAAAGACGAAAATCCACAATTTTGAAAAGTTTGATTGTAATAATTTATTTTGGTAAATACTATATACGGATACCCAATTACTATTAAACAAGTAAAAGCTTTTGTACAAATTTGGCTTTTTCATTATTTTTTTCAACATTTTGTCGTAAAAATGAAACTTAACGCCAGAATGGAACTGCCCAAATGCTGTTTCGTTTCGCTAGTCCCTATCATATCATTAACTGCGTAGTTTTCCCAAAAAATAACCTTGAATTTGTAGAACATTTTTCGGAAATTAGTTTAATTATAATAATAATATGTCTAGTTTATGTACATACAATCAACAAGATTTTGTCTCAAATTTGGTAAATATTCTTTATTGAGGCGGCTAAATTATTTATTTAAATTGTTTCTTTTTATAATTAAAGGTAAATATTTATTTAATTTTTTTGCATTTTTAGTTTTCGCAATCTCCGAATATTCCCTTTATGAGCAGAGCTCGCAAATAACAGTTGACCGTTTCTTGCAGTCACCAAAAACTGTATTTTTTGCGCACCACTTGCGCAAAAAAGTCAGACAAGAACCGTTCACCAGTGTCTCTTGAACGAACGGTCTGTGCTCAACCAAAACCAATTTCGTGTTTCCTTTTTTTTGCTCTGCTCATTCACTGACCGTTTTGCAACGAGCGAAGAAAATAAAAGTCTTTTGCATTTGTATGAGTGTATATGCGAATGATCAGTCTACTTGTAAACCACACTTGCACACTCACACTTTTTAATAAGAAGGCACTGAAGTCAAAAAAGACCGTTTACGGTGAGCCTTTCGTTTTTTCGCTCTTCTGCTGACCCTCAATGAGCGAGCGTCCAGTTAGATCGCTCTCTCTAAGTTGTTGTTGAGTGAGCATAAAAAAGAACCTCGCAACTGAGAACAGTTAACCGAAACCAAAACAAAGAGCAACGAAAAGTTCTGTTCAGAGCGAGAGCACACGTGCATCGTCTTTTTTCGGTTGTGTTAGAGAGCAGACCGCAAAACGACAAACGGGTGATTGTTATTTGCGAGCTATGCTTATGAGCGTTGTAATTTGAATTTCCTGAAAAAAAAAGAAATATAATTAATTAATAAAATAGAAAAGTCTTTTTTATGATGGATAGATCTGTAACGAAAAGAAAGTGTGGTGTCACCGTTATCGCGACACTACTTTTATACCCGTACTCAGTCGGTATGATTTATGTGGAGTTTTCAAATGTTTTACATTTTACATTTTACATCAACATCATTTCTCACAACAACACACGCACACTGCACGAGGCAGAGTGTGTGGGCGGAAGGGGGCGTGGCGAAATTTTGAAATACACTTGTACTGAAGTGGTATCACAGGAGTTTGGACAGAAAGTGCGGTAGCTCTAGCTCTTATAGTCTCTGAGATCTAGGCGTTCATCTGTACGAATGGGCAAAGTCGACACGTTTGAGTGTGTGGGAGGCGAGAGGGAACGATGTTTCTCGAAATGATTTTCTCTATTGTGACTATACTGAGGCTTCCTCCTCTCTGTTACACACACATCCACTTTTACCACAAATACAATATACCCTTTTACTCTTCGAGTATGCATATAAAAAGAAAGGTAAAAAGCTTAATACACTTTTCTAGAACATAAAGGACTTTTTATAGAATTACATGGGCCACTGTTTTTAATTTAAGTGTACTACCCAATCTCATGGCATCATTATCAAATAAAAGAAACGATTATAAAATCAAAACATCTTTTCATATCGGTCGGTCGTAAATTTTTTTTTTCTGTTGCGTTGAAATTTTCCAACCGAAAATTATATATTGAAGTTTTTATACCCGTACTCGAAGAGTAAAAGGGTATATTGTATTTGTGCTAATTGCTGTCTGTCCGTCTGTCCGTCTTGTTTGTCGCCCATTGCTCGAAGGCTATAAAAGCTAGAGGAACCAAACTTTTTATCCAGTCTGATGTGGTATCTCACTCCTAGAAAAGTGTTTCAAAATTTCGCCCCGCCCACTTCCGACCCCACAAAGGGCGCACATCTGTGGCGGCCACAATTTTGAAAAATAACAAGAAACTAAAAATGCAGAATCATAGAGACAGCCCATATCTATCAGGGGCCCAAATCTGAATCGGATCGGATCATTAATATAGCCACAATAGAGGCAAATATACGCAAAACCTTCGCTCCCTCCCTTTCGCACTCACACAAAATCGAGTCGTTTTGGTTTTTCGTATAAATGAGCGCCTCGATCTCAGAGACTATAAGAGCTAGAACAACCAAATTTTTTGCCTAGACTCCTGTGATATCGCTTCAGTGCAAGTTTATTTTTTCAAAATTTTGCCACGCCCACTCCCGCCCCCCCAAAATACGAAAATCCACAATTTTGAAGATAGAAAAAAAACAAAAACGCAGTATGGTAGAAAATGATCATATATACCAAATATGGTTCAGATCGGATCATTATTGTAGCCACAATGATCAAATGAATTTTCTGCTGCGAGCTTCCCCTTCCCCTTGCGGCGTAAGTCATTTATGGGGATGATTTTCGCTAATGATTCTTTCGCACGCACACTTACGCTCAAACATGCTGCCTCGTGCAGTGTACGTGTGTTGTTGTGAGAAGTGATGTAGATGAAGCAGATGTAGATGACTGATGTAGCAAACAAATGTATGATGTAAAAACTTATAAAAATTTGAAAATTCCACATTAATCACATGTGTGCTGACTGAGTACGGGTATAAAAGTAGAGTCGTGGCAACAGCGACTCCGTACGTTCTTTCTCGTTATTCCTGTACTCGAAGAGTAAAGGGTATATTGTATATGTGATAAAAGTGCATGTGTGTAACATAGAGAAGGAAGCGTTTCCGACCACATAAAAGTATATATGTATCTTCTTGATCAGCATCAATTGCCGAGTCGATATAGCCATGTCTGTCCATCTTGTTTGTCGCCCATTGCTCGGAGGCTATTAGAGCTAGAGAATCAAAATTTTTGTTCCACACTGATTTGTTATCCAACACCTATAAACGTATTTCAAAATTTCGCCCCGCCCTCGGACAAATCGTAGTACAATCGTCTATAAAAAATAATGGGAAATGTTTTCAGCAGGGATCTAAGAAAGATAGCTTCGAAAATACTAATAGTTACACAAAAAACTTGCATAGTTTGCCCTCTCCATTTTCAATTTGTCAACAATTTGTAAACCATATATTTCAAATTGAAGCGCTGAAATGACATTCCTAGTTACAATTCTCTATCAAATCCAAATTTTGTTATCTCAAGGAACCAAACCGACTTTTTCTTTTAGATTTGAGGCTTTTCATTTTTGTAATGAATAATTTTTGTTCTATGAAAGAACTTTTAAAGAATTGAAATTTTTAATGAATTTTTCAGATAACTGATCTTTCTACTTTTCACATAACTAATAAGCTAATAGCTAATAGTCTAATATATACAGCAATAAATTGTATCTAATCATTTTGTGACTAGCTACACTAGTACTTTTATACCCTTACTAAGTACATTAAATATTTGGATTTATTTGAAATTGGAAAAATTCAGTTTTTACATTTTACATTTTTTTTTTTGTGGTGCATCTGTCATTTACACCTACATCACTTCTTACAACAACATGCCGTTAGTTTTTCGCGTACACTGCACGAGTGTGTCAGCGATCTGGCGACGAGCTACTGAAAATTAATTTCATCATTGTGGCTATAATAAGAATGGTCGGAATAATTTCTGACCCTATAAATTATATTTATTCTTGATTAGCATCAATAGCCGAGTCGATATAGCCCTGTCTGTCCGTCTCGTTTGTCGCCCATTGCTCAATTTTTTTTTCTGGACTGATGTGAATTTGGCAAAATTGCGCCCCGCCCCTTTCCGCCCCCACAAAGGGTGCACATCTGTGGCGTCCACAAATAACAGAAAATAACAGAAATCTAAAATGCATAATCATAGAGAATCTGAATCGGATCGGATCATTAGTACATATAGCCACAATATAGAAAATCATTTCGAGCAACATCGTTCACTCTCGCTCGCACTCACACACAAACGTGTCGACTTTGCCTATTCGTATAAATGAGCGTCTGGATCTCAGAGACTATAAGAGCTAGAGCAACCAAACTTTTTGTCTAGACTCCTGTAGTAATATCACCTTAGTGCAAATTTATTTCAAAATTTTGCTACGCTCCCTCCGGCCTCCCAAAAGACGAAAATCCACAATTTTGAATGTTACCGGTGACGAATCCAATGACAACAACGACACTAAGCCACACCAGGGAGAGGAAAGTGAGGATCTCATACGTGACATTATGGCACCAGACAAGATTATCTGGGCCATTAAATCCTTCGGTCCCTACAAGTCACCGGGGCCGGATGATATACGACCAGCCATGTTGCAGGCAGCTTGCCTGCCCCTGCTACCATGTCTGAAGAAAATCTTCGAAGGATGTCTCCGAATTGGGTGCGTCCCTCAAGCATGGAGAGAGGTGAGTGTGGTCTTCATCCCCAAAGCCAGGAAGATAAAACACGTCTCTCCAAAGGACTACAGACCCATCAGTCTATCCTCATTTTTGCTCAAAACGATGGAAAGGCTGATTGATCTATACATAAGAACCAAACTCGACAGACAAGTGTTCAGCGGAGCTCAGCACGCCTACCTCAAAGGTAGATAAGTTGAGACCGCAGTACACAAAGTTGTTGGGAGTATCTAAAAGACTCTTAGCCATAAGGAATATGCTTTGGCGGCATTCCTAGACATAGAGGGAGCCTTCAACAACTTCAGGATCGAGTCAATAACAGCCGCACTGACCAAGATTGGCACACTCCCGACGTTAACCATATGGATGGACAGCGTTCTCAGGAGCAGAACGATTAGCGCTAATCTGGGCACCTCCTCTTCAAGGAAGACCGTCAGACGAGGTACTCCGCAGGGGGTTATATCCCTCTCCTGTGGAACTTAGTCCTCAACGACCTTCTTCTTCAGTTGGGGAGGAGCGGATGCAAGGTTGGGCCTAAGCGGATGATCTAGTGATACTGGTAACGGGTAAGTTCCTACCTACAATCAGTGATCTTCTGGAACCTGCACTGGGAACGACCGCGAGCTGGGCACACCAAAACGGTCTGGGGGTTAATCCCAAAAGACAGAACTGGTGTTGTTCTCACGAAAATGTAAGATGGCAAACTTCAAACGACCAGATATTGGTGGAACGACGCTTGAGTTATCGAAAGAAGCCAAGTATCTTGGTGTCATCCTAGACTCCAAACTCTCTTGGAAGAGAAACACGGAGGAAAGGGAAAAAAAGGCAATGGCTGCTTTCTACATATGTAGGATGACCTTTGGTGTCTTGGGGGGCCTAATGAACATGAGGCTTACAACCGCACATCATCCATTGGATGTATACAGAGGTAATAAGACCCATTCTGACGTACGGAAGCTTGGTGTGGTGGGAAGCGGCCAACACCAAATGCCACCTAGAGAACCTCCGGAAAGTCCAACGGACGGCATGCCTTGGGGTCACCGGATCTCTGAAACCCACCCTACAGGCTGCTCTGGACACCATGCTAAACCTGGATCCCATAGACCTCCACCTTAAGTGCAAGGCTGAGACAAGTGCCGAGAGGATTTCAGCCGCTCGGTTCTTTAAGTCATCGCCTTATGGCCACGCCACAATACTCTGTAAGGAGGAAAGTGAAACGGGTGAGTCGCTCTTACTGTGTCTCGGAGTTTTCATCGAAGAAAAATTTTAAAGGACACATACCGGACAGAGAGGAATGGATGCGTAACGCTGACCTTGGGCAGAACGTGCTCTCCAGCTTCACGGACGGGTCAAAAGACAGTCGAAGGGACAGGAGCTGGAATCTTCTCTGAAAACCAGCAACCAACATATCCCTAAGACTACCAGACTGGTGCAGTGTATTTCAGGCGGAGATATATGTACGCAGTATGGCAAGCGGCAAAATTGGGATATACCTTGGAGCTACCTCCGAGCAACAAAGCAATCTGCGTTGACAGTCAAGCTGGTATCAAAGCTCTGGTTTCCTGCAAGACCACGAGCAGACTCGTACATGATACGGTGGACGCACTAAACCGGATCAGGGCGCACTCAATCACACTCACGTGGGTCCCGGGTCACACCGACATCGCGTGCAACGAGAGTGCGGACGAGTGTGCCAGAAATGGATCGGCAAAGCCACTGGCGGACGCAGTCATCGAAATACGGAGGCCGCTGCGAGACATCATCTCGCAGATGATGGGTCGAGCTAGAACGCGATCAGACAGACGGTGGAACACAACACTCAACTGTGAGATCTCACGCTCGCTCTGGCTCCACTATGACCCTAAACGCACTAAGACTCTCCTAGGCTTCATGAAGAGTCAGGTGCGAACACTGACGGAGTTATAACGGGCCACTGTGTTATCGGCCACATGGCCACTAGGTATAGATTGCCCCACCATGACTTCTGCCGCAGCTGCAGGGACGAGGAGGAAATAGAGAGCATCCAGCATCTTCTCTGTGGCTGTCCTGCACTCATGGAAAGGCGTCATACTCGGCAGCGCCTTTCACGAGGACTTGATAGCCTTGCAAACATTCCTCTAGAGAGGCTGATGTTTTATTGAGGCCTCGGGATGGTTCACGAAACCTCCCTAGGCACCGGACGTAATCCCATGACGAGTGTGGGCATCACAATGGGCAATTCTTGCCTACGAGTGACCTCGACTTCGGTGAAGCAGCCCTATAAACCTAACCTAACCTATCTCAGGAGGTCTTATTTTTTCGCACACACATTTTTGGGAGAAAAATCGGACAAATCGTAGCACAGAGTAGTCTATTAAAAATAATGGGAAATGTTTTCAGCACAAAAACTTGTATAGTTTGCCACTCTCCACTTCAATTTGTTAACAATTTGTAAACCATAAATTTTAAATTGAAGCGCTGAAATGACAATCCTAGTTACAATTCTCGATCAAATCTAAATTTAGTTATCTCAAGGAACCAAACTGACTTTTATTTTTAGATTTGAGGCTTTAAATTTTTATAATGAATAATTTTTGTTCTATAAAAGAACTTTTAAAGAATTGAAATTTTTAATGAATTTTTCAGATAACTGATCTTTCTACTTTTCACATAACTAATAAGCTAATAGCTAATAGTCTAATATATACAGCTATAAATTGTATCTAATCGTTTTGTTGCTTGAAAAATTCGGAAAAAACCATTTTCTGTGTCCTTACGGTAAAACGGTAAAAACTAATTTTAGAAGTTGTGTAAGAGTTCATCCATAAATTTGTATAAACAATAACTTGAATGATGCCTAATTAAAAAAATACCTGTTTCGTTAGTTTAGGAATTTGTTGCTTTATGAAGTCTAGTGTAAGTAGGTTAAGGCAAGGCGGGAGCGCAATAAAAGCTCTCGCTCGCTCTCGGCGAATTCGCCCCGCTTTGCCACCGTAGGTTAGCTAGGCTGACGAGGAATTGTCTGAATTGTTTAATATAATCGTATTTGAAATTCGATCGAGCGCACATCATTATTTTTCGTCCCAATTAAAATCTTTACCCACCCTAGTTTTCGGTTTGTTATACCCGTAATCGAAGAGTAAAAGGGTATATTGTATATGTAGTAAAATTGGATGTGTGTAAAATAGAAAAGGAATAATTTCCGACCCTATAAAGTATATATATTCTTGATTAGCATCAACAGCCGAGTCGATATAGCCATGTCTGTCCGTCCGTCTGTCCATCTGTCCGTCTGTCTGTCTGTCCGTCTTGTTTGTCGCTCAGTGCTCGGAGGCTATAAAAGATAGGGCAACCAAATTTTGTTTCCATACTGATGTTATATCTCATTCCTAGAAAAGTATTTCAAAATTTCGCCCCGCCCACTTCCGCCTCCACAAAGGGCGCACATCTGTGGCGTCCACAATTTTGAAGATAACAGAAAACGAAAAATGCAGAATCATAGAGAAAGACCATATCTATCAGGGGCCCGAATCGGATGGATCATTAATATAGCCACAATAGAGAAAAAACATACGAAAAACTTCTCTCCCTCTCTCACACAAAAACGAGACGATTTGGTTTTTCTTACAAATGAACGCCTGGATCTCAGAGACTATAAGAGCTAGAGCAACCAAACTTTCTGTCCACACTCCTGTGATACAAAACCTGAACAAGTGTATTTCAAAATTTCGCCCCAAGACGCGTTCACAGCGACTCCGAACGTTCTTTCTCGTTTTTGTTTAAAAAGCCTGGCTAAAATAACCGTGTCGGCCGCGCAATCCAACTCATCGCTGCTACATACATATCTACATAAATGGCAATAGGAGATCACAACGACCGCGAGAGGAAAGTGGAATCTGGACTCCAAGAGCGAGCAGAACCTGAGGTATTTGTGCGAAAAATTGAAAGTTAGAGTCGAAGACATTCGTAGATACTCATAAATTGTCTTGTGATGAAAAATTGCACCTCGCTTTCAATTCTTGGCACAGACGTATGATATAGTAGAGTTGATTGCATGCTTTTAAGTAGTGCACATACATATATATATATAACCCCATATTGCACATACAAGCCATACTAAACTCTATCGAACCGCTATTTGGACGCACAATTAAATATTTGTATAACGTTATCTGCAATCACTGTCGGCCCCCCCTTTTCCCTCTCGTATAAAATTCGCTAAAAAGTTGGTCCGTTAATCCAAGCCGCGGTGTATAACATATAATTCTCTAAATACATACATATATGTACGTAAATACAAGCAGCTTTTCGTATCTCGCATGCGCTTATTCACCGTTGCTTGCTGTGTACTTGTTGAGAGAATTTTCGTTGTGGCGCTTGATGAAAACGGAGAGCCAAGTGACGCGCTACCCTGTTTCTTGAGGGTATATTGGTTTTGGCTCGCACTTGAAACCAACATTACACATCGTGCCTCGACATTTAATTGTTGTCGTTCTCGTTTCTAGTTCTTATTCGGACTATTATTACTCATATTAAATAGTGTATTTATATATTATTATTATGTTATCTAGCAAAACTCTTGGTTGTCGGTGCTTACATATGTACATACGTACAGTTGGTGCGTTAACCCAAGCCGCTGTGTGTAACACTTACATACTTCTTCACATAAATACATACATACATAAAAAGCAGCTTTACCGGTGCATTATTTTCGTTTCTCGTTTTCGGTGCTTGCTGTGTAGTTGTTGGAAGAATTTCCGCGCTTGATCAAAGCGGAACGACTGTTTTCTGAGGGTCTACTGTTTTGTTGTCACTTTTCAAGCGACGCGCTACCCTAAATTGTGAGGGTATATTGTTTTCGGCTCTCACTTGAAAAGTGACGCACTACCCTGCAGTGTGAGGGTATATCGATTTTTGGCTCTTTTTTGTCTCGTTTTTGGACATTTATTATTGTATTATTATTTATTACTAGCAAAACCCGGCGAACTCCGTTTCGCCACCAGATGGCTTCGTTTTATGTAACATTTCGTTTGGGGATTAAAAGATGAAGAACAATTTTTTTTGTTTTATATTTGAAAAGGATAAATTTCATTTCGATTACAAAAATGAAGTGTTATTTAGTTGAACTTCTCTAAGTAAATGAAAGTGAATCCAAAGTAAATACTGAATCGAAGCGTTATGCGTGTTCGCAAATTATCCGTTTCGATGAAGTGCTCTTTGGTAAACCACATTTTTAGTTTTTGGTCTGACGTTAACACAAACAAAGCGGATGGTTTCCCAACTCGTGAACATGCAACGTATAACTGCCCATGTGAAAACAATGATTTTCTAAATTTATCCCGCAAACACTAAGCGATTTGCCTTGCGACTTGTTAATTGTCATTGCGAACGCAAGGCGAACTGGAAATTGCAATCGTTTGAACTCAAACGGAAGATTAGTCGGAATCATTGGTATTCGAGGAATACATACATTTTCACCTGCGTACTTTCCGTTAATAATGGTTCCCTCAATCAAATTCGGCATTAGTCTTTTACCGAAAGTCGAGTACCGTTGCAAAGTCGCGGTGGATTCAAATTACGCAATGTCATAATAACTGTAACAACTTTGAGTTGCAAGTTATGTGGTGGAAATCCTGGTAGCTCCAGAGAGTCAAAAAACTCCGTTGGATAATTTACAACATCATCAAGATTTGTTATTGAATCAACGGAATTGTATGTCACCAAATCGCCAGCGATTTTTGATTGCATTGTGAAATTTAGTGCTTGTACATCATTATTCTTTGCGGCAAGAATTGCTCGTTGACTTAACCAAGCATGATTCTGATAATTCTCACTAATGTTTGGGAAAACATTTTCAATAAGAGCCAATTGAGAGTCTACAAATCGGCAAAAGTCGTTGGTAAGAGTAATTAATCCAGATGTCGCTTCAACTGGGACTTTTCCATTTCCAACAGCTAACAATTGTTTGAAAAATTGTGCAGCACTTTGATCATTTTGAAGTTGAACTCTCATATTAGTGGTTAGCGATAATGTTTTTACGTTATTCCATAAAGGTGATGCCTTCAGGCAAGCATTCAATTCATCTGCAGGCGTTCCACGGGGAATTACTGGCAACGTCTGCCTGAAATCGCCTATGCCAATAATATCATCAAGCCCCCAAAGATATTATTATTTCGCCGAAGATCCTTCAGTGTGAAGTTAAGTGCTTCAAGTGATTTCTTATGTGCCATTGTGCACTCATCCCAAACAATGAGCTTGCATTGCATCAACAATTTTCCCATTGCACTGGATCGGGAAATATTGCATGTTGGAGTATCAATTGTGTTTAAATTGAGTGGCAACTTAAGCGCAGAATGTGCAGTAAGACCGCCATCTAGAAGAGTCGCCGCAATTCCAGATGATGCTAACGCCAAAGCTATGTCACATCTTGATCGAATAGTAGCCAAAATCAATGAAATGACAAATGTTCCTCCAGGTGCGTCCAGGAAGAATAGACCACCAGTGTTATTGTCCACCGCTTGCATTAATGTTTCGTGTACTTGCTTTTTGCTGTTCATTCAGCAACGATAAACGCCGACGATAAACTGGATATCCATCGTTCCCTGTGACTGTTTCAGCAACTAACGGTCGCGGATATCGTTTTGTGCACTTTCCATCAGCCATGCAAGGCGATAATGGATTTAATGCACCGCACGGTCCATGCACCATCTGTGTCGTCACAATGTCGTGTAGGTGGGGATCAGTGAATGGATCAGGAATTTCAGCTGATATGATGTCATCCACTTCATTTGAACGTAATTTGTTCAACAACCAAATTGGGATATGAGCATGCGGTAGTCCACGCTTCTGCCATTCCACCGAGTACATATAACAACGTGTGTCACCAAAAACTCGATACTTAGTAAGCACATCCATCATAACCTTGAGTTTTTGCTGAAATACTCTGGCGATTATGTCATGGCGATCTTGCGGTTTTTGGCCTGGTTCAATTCACGTTCAATTTCCTTCCACTTCGGATTGCATGTGAACGTAATAAATAGATCCGGTGTTCCATAATTTCGAACGTACGTCATAGCGTCTTGAGCGTATTCGTGCATGTGGCGTGGGCTTCCGATATAAGATGATGGGAGAATCGTCAGACGTCCAATATTTTGAACATCACCATCTGAATGAATACCATCATGTAAGTGTATATAGTCCTCAGATCGTAGCTTTGCCTGATTGAATCGGATGAACGCTAAACGTTCGGTCTCGACTTTAACATATATGTCGATAGCGAATTGCTGGAATAGCCAACGGCACTTTAGAATGACATTCTCCTCATGTGTACGAATCATCATACGATACGCATAGTAATTCATTGCGCTTAGATTTTTATTCGTTGATACGACTGAAAATGCAAAATTAAATGAATTGTTAATGGAAACCAATAATAGCAATAATTATTGTGTGAATATTGTACCTGAATTGGATCGACCATCTTCAACGTGATGTCGTATCCGTCTTGCCCTTGCCAATAAATGATTGGATATTGTAACGCATCGTACAAACGATGTGTCTCGTTTACACGATGCATGATATTGCTTCTTCGCTGAACGACAATGTCTCGCGAATTAGATTGATCGCCAACAATAATTGCAGCAACATCATTAACGGTGGGTGCATTGAATCTTCGCACATGTTCACCTGTTGGGGTACAATCCGCTCTTATGACAAATTTGTGCGTATCCGATGGCATTCGTTCCAATGCTGTTTTGAACATATTAACCACAGCATTATTAGCGTGAAAAATGATTGCAACTGTTCAATAATTCGTCTCTTTAAATGTTGTGTTCCCTGTATATTGCACCGCACATTCAGCTGATCCACCATCGACGCAATGAAGTATATTTGGAGAAATTGATGCGGTTCATCTGGTGTTGGCACCATTGAACCATGCAAATGATACATTTGTCCTTGAATCTTTAATTACAAACAATCATTTGTTGAAGAATACGGTGTAACTTCTGATCGTTTTATGGTGTAGTGTGTGTGGTGTATATGTAGTTGTTACGTGTTGCAATTCATTGTGTTGGTGTGAGTGATTGGTTATGTGTGTTGTATCTTTTACCTTGCAAGTCGGCATGAAGCCGCCTTCTCGAATGATATTAGCTCCAAAGGAAGTCAGCTCTTGCGAAAGCAGTTATTGTATTCAAGGATGTGTTGAAGAAAAATGGCTGGAATCGGGATCACTTCCATCGAACAATGGTTTCAGTGGCTGTGGTGGTGTAAGTAATGGATCCAGTTTGACTTTTCAACTTGCGCAGCACAGTTCAGCCGTTTCTCTTTTTAAACTTTTAACGAATTGCAATATCGGCATATAGTCGTCATTGGTCCAATATCTAAATTTGCATCATCACCGTAGTTTGCAGTGGGATCATATTGGAATGCCAAGCGATTGTATGATGCCAATGATCTTCGTGTCCTCACGTGTTCTCTTATTATGTTTTGTCTTTCTATTAAGTTCTGTAAATACACTTGTTGCTGGTTTGCATGTCTTGTGCGGAGGCCGATGTTCGAACGTCGTCTTAAAGGCATTTTGACTGTGGACAGAGTGGTGAATTCAACCTCAAATGCACGATCGACATAATTTACACAGTTCAACTTACCACCTTAAAGACAAATGCCTGTTCAGAATACACGTGATTGATTTGATGGTTTCAATAGAAATATGAGGAAACGAATAACTTTTTTTAAATTTATTTTCACAGTGAACACAATCCCGGTTCGTCACATGAAATTAACTGAGCAGAGAATAATGAGTAGCTGTCAAGCAATGTATTACGCACCGGCGCCTACTTAAAATATTGGTTTGTAGTACATGCTATGTATCATAGATGGCGCTATATTTAGTATATAGTAGATAATACAAATACATTTTCCCGCTTTTCTATTAAAATTTTCGTGAATTTTCTTTTGCTATCATTCTCACGGAGCCGAGACCTTTCCAACGAATGCAAAACCGTGGAAATCGGTTCGTGCGTTCTGGAGTTATTACGTCATTAAGAAACCCGACTTATTTTTTATATTATTATTAGATTAGATTATATATTATATATTATATTATATTATAAAAAAAAAAAAAAAAAAAAAATGGCACAAGAAAATAAGGCTGTTCTCGATGAACTAAGGAATAAGCTCTAGAGTCAAAAAAAAATCCGAGTCAAAAGCATTCGCTGCTTAGAAGATCGCTTAGAGGGTGGGTTGATCGCATTGCAGTTGATAGAGCTACAATGTAGACTCGATTTTTTTAATTCTGCTAATAACAAGGCCAACCTATTGCAGGAGCAAATAGAAGATATTGATAGCAAAGATGAATTTGGAGCCGAGCTAGAAGAAATGGGCATTGTAACCAAGGCAAAGATAATGTCGTTTATCGATGCCTTGAAGAGGCAAAGGCTGGCTATGGCCAGCCTAAAGCGCGTATACGATAATGAGTGTTTAATATTTTCAAACAAAATCTCCGCACTGTTTAATCTGCCAAATATCTTTCAACAGTCCGCATCGTCCCTAAGGAGCCTAATCTATACCGTGTCATCGATCTATGGTTCGTTACTTCTCGATTGAGACGATACGAAGATTTCGAATGCAATGCTCATTCATATCGTTTTGAACAGAGTCGACCCAGTGACTAGAACAGAAGTGGGAAGAACAGCTTGACTTTTGAAAAGTTACCACTGTGGTCCGATTGTGAAAAAAGTTTTAAATCGTCGATACCAGCATTTGTCTGCGGAAGAGTCGACAAAGCCAAAGCAAGATAAAGTCATGCCAAGCAAGTCGCACAATCGCAGTTCATTCGCTTGTTCTGCCACTTCCCTCAACAGAAAACCTCAGCGGACATGCAGCTATTTCAATTCGGGAGACCATGTAGTGGCCAACTGCGCGCCATTGTCACTTCTCTTGGTTATGGTTTGAGTTTACAAAGTCTGCATCCTTATGTATTATTTGTCTGCAAAATGGTCACACTGTTGTAAGATGCAAGGTTAGTAGTTATTATATAGGCACTCAACTATAGGATAGTATTAGGAAAACAAAACAAAGAAAATATTTAAGTGCCGGGTCAGGCAGCATAACGCCCGCCAGCGGCCGGTCTGTCATTTATGTCTGTTTGTGCACCTGCTGCGTCAAAGCAACTCTCTTACGCTCTTCGTCTATCGCTCATGTTCGGCTCAGAAACCGCGCCGAGCTACTCTATGATGCTCTCACGCTCTCCCTAAGACCATATGCATAGGGCATAGGGTTCCTGCCCTTGGCTCTGCATTTTTCTGTCTGGACCTGATCATCATCGCTTTCGGATTATTGTCTACTTCACCCACAAACGCGTACTGCCGCTACTTATTATAAATGTAAATAAAATAAAATACATAAAATTGTAGTTCCAATTGAATTATCTTGACTCTTTACTTAAAAGACAAATTTGGTTTTTTATTGAAAACGCTTGATAGCTTAACATTAAGCATAATAGTAAAAAAAAGATCATTTTACAGGGAAATGCTTGGAAAAAAAACTACCTCTAAACTATCACATCAAATATATTTCAAGGATATGAAAAAACCTGTTTGACACTGGTTTCGAACCCGTACAATAAACAAGGACATTTTAAACAGGAGGGAAGGGAAAGAGCATGAGTGAGAGGGAGGATCTAAGGGTAGAACTCGTTAAGAGAGAGGGAGAATGTAAGGATTGATTTTGATTTGTCAGAATTTACAGGTAAAATAATCGATATTTATTTTACATTAAATTAAATTTGTAATTTAATTTTTTTTGCTTAAATTTTTTCTTTGTTTTGTTTTCCTAATACTATCCTATAGTTGAGTGCCTTTATAATAGCTACTCATAGCTATAAGCACTGACCAAACACATTATAGATTGTTCACGGCCTGTAACGAATTTGTCGCAGCTGAATTTGAATTCCGGAACCCAGAACCCCTTTGAAAATGTGTTTGGTCAGTGCTATAAGCTATTACAGTAATTACTAATCTCTGACAAAAACGTGGATGACCTAGAGATCATAAGTCTAGACTCTCAGCCAGACTCTGGGGACCTTTCCTTATATGTGGGATTCGCACCCAAAATTATCTAGAGAGGATTTGGGATCCCGTTCATCCCATTCAATGGGATGTTAGTGATGATGATGACCAAATGGTTCCAACGTCATCAATTTTCTGGGAATATGCTTGTGGTGCTGAAGACTCCGATAGTGAAGCACCATACGTTTTCCCGGATGATGATCAAATTTTCGATTTGGTCGATGATCAAAACTGCGGCGAAAGGGATCGACTCCGGGATCTACTTCGGGATGAAGATGCGGAGTTAATAGCGGCGTTGGAAAGAGCTGAGGCTGGATTTAAATAATGTATAATAAGAATATTCGAATAATCATAATATTATATACATACATACATAGGTATAATAAAAAGAATACTACATTTAAAAATTTATTCTCAATGTTTCCCTTTACTTCTGATTGGGTGAATTTCACTTCCTATTATTACATTTTTGCATCCCCCAGAGAACCATATGATTCGTTGAAACAGGTTGTTCCCAGCGAGGATTATACAAAATAATAAGTGCATTTAAGGTAGCATATAGGTACCTGGTATTGAATGTATTATTTATTGGTTGAATTTCACATCCTATTATTACATAGTCAGCAGAAGAAATCGTTTTGAAACCGGTTTTAAAACGAGTACTGACCCTGATGCATACAAAAGACTAAGTAGGCGTTAGGAAGATAAATAGAACGTCATTTAGAAATAAACTCTTAGTTCTCTTCTAATAGTGAAAGTGATCAAAACAAAATACACAAATTACAAAATGAATCCCGAAATCGCGTGCAATATGTGTTCAGAGCTTGTCAAATTAACAGAGTTCGCCTCACACTACGACAGTTGCGTAGGACCGCGGAATCTGATAGAGTGCAATCTATGCTCTAAATCCTTAGAGGGAACAGAGGTCGACTCTCATTATGAGAGTTGCTTAGGCCTCCAAAAAAAAGTTAAGTGCGATCAATGTTTGAAATTCCTCGCCCTAACAGAGCTAGACTCTCATTATGAAGTATGTTCTGCTCAAAGAAATGCTTTCAACGTGCTGATGAGGAAAACTTCGGCAACTGACCTCCGAGAACAGTCAACGTCCAGATCTTCAAAACGGCCTAGAATGCATGCACCAGAGGAAAACATTGACTGTGCAATATGCGGTGAGAGTTACTGTCCCTCGAAGGAAAAGCGACATATTATGTCTGAAAAGCATAAGAATGCTGCTGCAGGTCAAATACATGAAAATCATAATATTATCAACCTGTCATCAAACTCGAAATATCGGGTTCAATCCACTACAAGTAATCGGATTGATTTAAAAGATTTGTATAATGATTGTAAAACTGATATTATCAATTTACTTCATTGTTGTTTAAGCGAGTACAGAGCAGTAAAGTTCAATTTAAAAGTATATGGTCTGTATGTCAAGCAAACTGATGATGAAACCTTGACAGAAACAATGAAGCATTTCATAACTTCATACAACCCCATATATGAGCAAGAGCTAATTGATGAACACTTAAATAAAGCACTGGAAAACCTTTTAACTTTAAGCAGTGAATTCCAGGAGAGGATTCAGGTTGGGCTATACAAAATTTTAAATATTTTGAGCTAACAATAATTAAACTGGAACACATCCCTGCAAAAGGATATATAGAAGCTGCCATAAAAATAAAATCACGAAATGCTATCATCAATGTTAAAAATGTAGATGAGTTTTGTTTCAAGTGGTGTATTTTAGCATCATTAGCATATAAAAGACATGCAGAAGCTACATTTACAAGACCAGCTGAAAAAAAGGTTGGCTCGAGACAAATTAGCAATCCCATCAAGCTATCGTATTTTTTGACATAAACCAGGAAATAATTTATTTTATCGGTTTTAGACTCGATTTTTCTGAGATTGAGTTTCCAATAACAAGCAAAGGAATAAAGAGATTTGATAATGCCAATGAGGATTTCAGCATCAATATATATGAAATTGATGATAATGGAAAAAAACGTTGTGGGACCCACAGTGAGGACTAATAAAATTCGTCCTAATCATATAAATTTGCTAGGCATCAATAGTGAAATGCAAATGATGAATTATGCCAGTTAACTAAGTTAACCGGGCGACGGCAATGACCGATCGTCCGAAAGCTCGCTCCGGCCAAATTGCTGACACAGCGTCTGTCCGGAAGCTCGTGCATAGCCGGCAAGCACTACCCATTGAGTGGCCGCTATGAGTCTCTTTTATGTTAGCTTTAAGTTCAGTTTTGATTTGTCCATCAAGGAATAAAGAGCAATCGCTCATAAGGAAAACACCGACGAGCAGTCGTTAATTGCATATCATTTCAAATACTGTCTGAATCCAAAGATCAGCAGGTAGGAGGGGCAGTCACCCCTCCAACATAAACTTCCTAAATCATCATTGGGACCCCTCCGGCCAGCCGGCTAGTAAACAACAAAGGACCTAACGTCCTACCGGAGAAGGAGACGGAAGAGCCGCCAAACACCGACGGCGTTTCGTCGTGATATCTGGATAACCATTACATTAATTGGCGCCCAACGTAAAATACCCGTTAAATAAAATCGGGGAACCATGTAAGTGAGCACCTCAGTCCTTATACTCCCCGGCATCTGCTTGTGTTTAACTTCGAATAAATAAAACCAAATAAATCGCAGCCAGAATATTTTCTGAGCTCCGCTTCCATAATTTCGTGTTAGAAAAAATATTCATTACTCATTATTTGTTTGACGATTTAAATTGTGGAATTTTATGTGCTATTATTACATTTGTTCTGTGTGTTGTTTGCATTTTTAATTGCTAGAAATTAAAAATATACCAACCAAATAGATATCTCAGTGCTGAATATCTCATACATTACGGCCATAAATTAAATACAAATATTAAACAGCTCGGCTTAGGCGCAAGGGCGCGGCTGGGAAATTAATTAATTTTGAATTTGTTTAAATAATTTTGTTGGCGACGGAACTGTCTCATCAAATTACGGGTATTTAATTCAGCCCTTTTGTGTCGTTGTATTTTTGTTTGCTTACACAAGAAATTCTTTTGTATTGGCCTCACAACAATCTTTGAGTTTTTTTGCTTCCCCACCCCACGCCGGTATTCGAACCCGACACCGCGCGTTTGCATTCCGATTCTGTTTAGCGTCGCTTCTCTGTATACCATAGCGGCATTTCAGCCGCCACGATCCCTTGGCTCAGCAATTTTGTTTCTATCGGGCTGCTTAGACATGCAACTCTTTGTTGGTAGAATTTAGCATAGCTATCCATGAGCTCCCCATTCCTAACATATAGGGATAATAAACAAGATAGCGACTCAGAGTCGGACAGTGAGAGGCTTCGAATTGCTTCCACACCAATACGAGCAGTCACTAGTGCCCCTACAAATACGAATATGGCTATAAACCCAGACCAGCTCCATGCTGTCATTCGGGCGGCCGTTGACAATGCTTTATTAGAAAATAATGACGAAGACCTGCGCAGGGAAAATGAATTGCGCAGAACTATAGAAAATCTGGCTGCTCAGCTGGCGGCGGCACAGGTCACGCCCATCGCTACTGAAACCCCTCAAATACAGACCTTCGAGCCCGTAGATATTGTGGGCAATATAGAGTGCAACGAGCCGCTGGACGCGGTCAAATGCCTGCCCGAGTTCACAGGGTCATAGGAAACATATGTTTCCTGGCGGCAAGCGGCAAAAGCTGCATACCGCATATTTAAGGATTATGTTAATAGCTCGCGCCATTATCAGGCAGTTGTTATCATTAGGAGTAAAATAAGGGGCCCTGCCGATGCCGTGCTGTCCTCGTTTGGAACTGTGTTGAATTTTGATGCGATTATAAATTGGTTGGATTTCACATACAGTGACGAGCGACCGATACATGTTATTGAGCAGGAAATGGGCACCCTTAGGCAGGAAAATCTCTCCGTTCTGCAATATTACGATGAGGTTGAAAAAGCTCACCCTCCTCACAAATAAGGCCACTATTTTTTTTTTTTTTTTATTTAGGACGTTGATGTGCAATGACTGCACCATCAAGTTGCCCATGCGACACCAAGCCGAAGCCTGTTACGCGCGGATCCCAGGCAGATACGCAGCCCTCCTCCCGTCCAACCGACCGAGGGGCGCTGCCGCATGACGCGCGACACGAGTACCGAAACCGATCGCGAACATGCAGGAAAGATAGGTGTTAGACTAATATTCGAGGAAAAATTAGGGCTAAACACAACGCTAAACATGCAAAGTTACAAAAAGAATATTACTAATTACGTGCAAGGTATGTTAGTATTAGTGATTTAAGTAGAGGAAGTGATTTAGTGGTGGATATTATATGGTAGAACGAATTATAATCCGAGCATAAGATCCGAAACGGTTCATGCAAGGAATAATTCGATCTACACAGTGGAAGGTACAAAGGAATAAAATTTCTAGAGGATCTAATAGGAATCGTGAAGTTTATGCGGCTCAACAAGTCAGGGCTGTCGATGTCACCCCTGATCAAGTTGTGCATGAAAATCACACCAAGCATTTTTCTACGATTAAGTAAGGATGGAAGGTCTATTAAGAGCAATCTGCAAGAGTACGAAGGCGTCTCACACCTTCATCCCAGTTGAGGCCACGCAGAGCAAAAAGTAAAAAGTTTTTCTGGACTGATTCTATACGGTCTTGGTGTACTTTGTACTGAGGACACCATACACATGAGCCGTACTCTAAAATCGGACGAACAAGTGAAATATAGAGAGTCTTCGTTATATAGGGGTCTTCAAATTCCTTTGACCACCTCTTTATAAACCCAAGCACTCCCATGGCTTTAACTACGTTGGTAGAAATATGTTCAGAAAATTTTAACTTGGGGTCTAGTTTAACACCAAGATCATCAACCAATGTAATTCGCTCAAGAGAACCACCGCAGAGGGTGTAAGGAGCCAACAAGGGGCTGGAGCGATGAAATGTCATTACTTTACATTTCGACGCATTCAGGTGTAACATATTTGCACAACACCATGACTGAAAGTTATTGAGATCGGATTGCAAGCGAGAGTGAAATGAAATGTCCTTATACTGGACACAGAGTTTAACGTCATCCGCATACATGAGTACTCGAGAGTTTGTTAATACTGAAGGCAGGTCATTAATGAAGAGTGTGAAAAGTAGGGGGCCAAGATGGCTGCCCTGTGGTACTCCAGAAGTAACCTGAACAAGTGAAGACAAGGAGTTTTTGAAGAGCACTCTTTGAGACCTACAGCAAAGGTAGCTTGAAATCCATTTCAAAAAGGTTGGGCGGAAACCCTAAAATGTCAAGTTTTTGTGCTAAAAGAGAATGGTTTACAGAGTCGAATGCTTTACTGAAATCGGTGTAAATGACATCCGTCTGCATGTTACCATGGAAGCCTTTAATAATAAAAAGAGGTAAACTCTAGTAAATTTGTAGTTGTTGATCGTCGCCTTATAAATCCGTGCTGAGCTGGAGATATAAGTGATTTGCAGAGATGTTGCAAGTGCGGGGTTAAAATTTTCTCAAACATTTTTGGAATAGCGGATAACTTTGATATACCTCTGTAATTCATTGCGTCAGACTTACTACCTTTCTTATGGAGAGGAATAATAAACGATTCCTTCCAGATCGGAGGGAAACAGGAGGAGTTAAGGGATAGGTGAATAGTTTAAGCAGGGGTCCACACAGAGCGTCGGCGCAGTACCTGAGTACACAGGCGGGGACTCCGTCAGGACCCGGTGAGAACACTGGCTTAACTAGTCGAAGATCCTGAAGCAGTGAGCTTTCATTTAACGTAGGACTGAAAATGCCGTTCGATCTTGGTAAACTGTATGGATACGGCTGACCAGAGTAGCTTTCATGGGAATAGGTTGTTTGAAAAATTGTGCAAAAAGATCGGCAATGGCCTGATCATTGTTTGCCGACGAATTATTAAATGATAGCGAGGATGGATGTGCGGACGTTTTACGCTTGCTGTTTACGAAGCTGTAAAACTGTTTAGGGTCCTGAGAAAAGCGCATCCTGCATCGAGCTAGGTAATTTTTGTAGCATTGAGCGTTTACAATGGTAAAATTTGACCGAGCTATTACATAGCGAGAGAGAGAAGAAGGAGAGCCAACTTCTTGAAATTTTTTATAAAGTCTTGATTTTTATGTTTTTAGACTGGATAGCTCTTTTGGTAAACCAAGGGGCTTCCCAGATCTAATCGGACAAAAATATGGGACACAAGAATCAAAAGAGTGTGTCAAGTACATTATAGAAAATGTTTGTGCCTTTCAGAACGTCAGTGCACAAGTACAGAGCGGACCAATCGAAATCCCTAATCAGGCTATTAAGCTTCGTAAACTCGGCCTTACGAAAGCAGCGGACACGTTTAGAAAGCTTATCTGATCGATCCAATACAGAAGGTCCAAT
This sequence comes from Drosophila bifasciata, assembly GCA_009664405.1. Classification (NCBI taxonomy): domain Eukaryota; kingdom Metazoa; phylum Arthropoda; class Insecta; order Diptera; family Drosophilidae; genus Drosophila; species Drosophila bifasciata. The sequence goes on from CM019044.1 coordinate 27,984,805, forward strand.
ATCGACCGATACTTCGAAAGTAGGATGGTAGGAGTCTTCAGGTATAGTGAGCGGAAGGGCTCGGGTTAACAACGCTATGGTCGGATCCGAGACGAAGCAGAGATCGAGCAATCGACCCAAAGAATTTTTTCACATGGTTGACTTGAGACAGGGACAGGTCTAGCAAGCCGTCAATAAAGTCATGTCGTGATATGGGCACAAAGGTTATTCGACTCGTTTACCGAAGACCAAACAGTGCCCTGGCAAATTGAAATCCCCCAGAACTATCATGTGGTCTTTATCTGATAGCGAGGAAGAAACAGTTTTAAAGCGGGACAGGTGCTGCTCGTATATAGAGATATCCGAAGACGGTGGAATGTACGAGCAGGTAATGAAAATGGAGAAGGCTGGAAGAATCAGTTTTATGCACAGGAATTCCAGGTCTTGTGGAACCTGGAATATGAAATGTTCCGACGTGAAGTTAGAGTCCACTGCGATGAGGACCCCTCCTCCACGTCGAGACAAACGGTCATTTCTAAATATTGTGTACCGATCTGCCAAAACTTCGGAACTAAGGATGTCCGGCTTTAACCAGGTTTCAGTTAACACAATAATATGGGACAAAAATGTGAAACTTTCAAGATAGAGAGTGCTGAGCTTAGTACGTAAGCCTCTAGCATTCTGGTAAGTAATTAAAAAGAGAGGAAACTAGTTTTTTGGATGGGTGGAAGTAGAGCGGGAAGATGAGGATGGAGCACTGGTCTGACTGCCGGGGAGAGTTTTGGGGGGGCCTATTCTTCTTCTTAGCCTTATACTCTTTCACAACCAAGTGCTCCGGCCAGAAATTGGCAGAACAGTTGGTGCTGAAATGAGTTGGGGAGACGCTTATCTTGAAAGAAGCTATCTCCCTGGCATAAGCGAAATTAAACTTCTCCACCTTTAGGCCTTCGGCTTTTATTTTGCTTTGTTTAAAAGCAGTTACATCATTAGATGTAAGATCAGGGGCAAGCCGAGAGACAAAAACTTGTCGCTTTGGTGGGACACCCACCAATGGTTTTGGCACCACAGGTGCGGTACCTGTGATGGCAATATCCGGCGGTCCCGGACGTTCAACAACTGGTGGGTTCGTAATCGATGGGATGGCTATGGAGTTTGGTACGGACTCTACGGGCACGGACGCTACAGTCGGTGTTCTCCGAGACGATGCATTCGGCTACCGAATCTGCATCACCAGCAGTGATCGTTGCCCCTTGGAGTAGCAAACGAAATCAACTGCTGCACTGGCGTAGTGGTCGGAGTTAGTTTTTCAGATGACGGCGGGCGTGAGGCAGTTGGCACTTGCAAGTCCCGTGGAGTGGACTTCTTGCGCCGCGGAGACTCAGCCAGCAGCTGTAAACTGCTGAACTGAGTGTCCATGGCTAAGAGCCGATCGTATTGCTTTTAAAGCCCACGATCAGCTCCTTAAAGCCACTCCTCGTCTGCCTCATAAACGAGCGCATTTCGCTTTCTACCGCACGACAATCCTCGCAACTATAATGCAAGCCGTTGCGTTGTGAGATGGCATCACCCACACGGCCAGAAATACCTGCACACTTTGCGTGCACTACGCTATCGCAAAGCCAGCAAGGTATGCTCGGCTGATCGTGAGTGATCTGCTTCTTGCAGGTTTTTTGCACAGACCACTGAAAATTCCATATTAGTTTTTTTTTTTTTTTTTTTCAATGACAAAAAGAAAGATCAAAACAAATAGCAATCAGACCACAGTGCAAGCAGTTTCTAAAAGCTATGCTTAAAGAAGAAATGGAAAAAAAAAGAGAGAGAGAACTGCAACAGCTTTCAAGTGAGAGAGCTACTACACAAAAAGGTTTATAAGCGAGAGAGAAAGAACAGTTAGTTTGGGTGATAGAGAGAGAGAGTTGCTAGACAAAAGCTAAAGAGCGAACAAATGTATTTTCTTACTTACAATAAGCAACAACAAAACACAATTACCCGCCGCACAAAATTGGTTAAAAACGTCGTGTTTAAACACAAAAATAGGCATGCACCCGCGGATTTTGATAGAGAATCAGATTAGAAGTGAAATTATTAAATTTATTAGGCCAAACACCGTTTGTTTGTAATATATAAGAGAAAGAAGCGGAGCGCAAGAAAAAAACACGTCTGGTCACTACAAAGAGAACGAACGTTTGCGACGACGTTTCGTACGACAATTCGGCGGCAAGGGTCTTATGCGACAAGTTCCGAGGTGATGCCCTCCGAATATTTATCTCGGGACTTAGACGCAATCTCACAGATGTCCTCTTCTCCGCAAAACCGAAGGACATGCCATCAGCGCTTGCTTTGGCGCAAGAGGTGGAATCAAACCACGAGAGGTACACATTCGCGGCTTCATTTGCGAAGAGCCAGGAAGATAGGGATAGGAAACAATATCCAAGAGCGCAAGAACGCCAACAGGCTTCCGCGTATACTAATTCCCAGACAGGTGCTGGCAAAAATCCGCACTACACAAAACAGCATAAAGTGCAAGTGCATTCTGCATCGCAAAATGACTTTCAGGAGCCAATGGAGGTAGACCCATCCCTTTCTAGGTTCAGACAACCGACACAAGCACGGGCTAACCAAAATGGGAAGCCAGCTGCGTCCGGCCGTTAAGGCCCCGCTAAAAGACAAAGGGTTAACCACGTCGCGCAGAGCGCAGGCGAAACCGAAGATAGCTACGCAGCCACAGCCTCGAGCGCGGTTCAGGAAATCGATGACGACGCCGTTCATGAATATGATTCGGATGTTATTATTTTTTTAAGGGGAAAATTCCTGCTACCTGTTATCAGACGAAGAGTAGCGGGGGTAAATATGAAGCTTTTGGTAGATACGGGCGCGTCAAAAATTTCATCCGTCCATACGAAGGGTTGAAAGGCGTCTGCCCAGTAGAATCGCCATTTACGATACATTCTATCCATGGTGTCACTACCATCACTAAGAAATGCTTCATTTCCCTATTCAACATGACGGCCACGTTCTTCATTTTACCAGATTTGTCCTCCTTTGATGCCATCATCGGTCTTGACCTGTTGAAACAGGCCGGGGCATCACTTTGTCTAGCTTCCGGCCACCTCAAATGGGGCTCCGAAGTAGAAAAACTAGAATTTCAATTGTGCCCCGATGTCAATTTTACAAACATTGACTGCTCGGACGCAACGCCTTTAGTTAGGGATGTTTTTGTAAAAATGCTTGGCGAAAGGAAAAAAGCCTTCGCCAACCCTAATGAGGCCTTACAACACGTCGGTGGTAGCTACCATCAGAACGATTAGCGAGGAGCCCATTTTTACCAAACTTTACCCATACCCAATGGGAGCAGCGGATTTTGTTAACAATGAAATCCAAGAGCTGATAAAAAATGGCATAATCCAAAAGTCTAAGTCCCCTACAATAACCCAATATAGGTAGTAGATAAAAAGGGCACGGACGAAACGGGCAACCGTAAAATGCGGCTGGTATTGGACTTTCGCAAATTGAACGAGAGGACAATACCTGATCGCTATCCCATGCCAAATATCTCTATGATACTTGGAAATTTAGGCAAAAGCCAATTACTTCACAACACTCGATTTGAAGTCCGGCTATCACCAGATCACACTGGCAGAGCGTGACCGTGAATAAACTTCCTTTTCCGTTAATGGAGGAACGTACGAGTTTCGCCGACTGCCATTCGGATTAAAGAATGCTGCCAGCATTTTCCAGAGAACCATCGACGACATTCTGCGAGAGCAAATTGGAAAATTTTGATATGTCTATGTCGATGATGTCATCGTTTTCTCAGAAGACGAAAACGCCCACATACGGCACGTAGATTGGGTTCTTAAGAGCCTGCACGACGCCAACATGAGGGTGTCAATACAAAAATCTCGGTTTTTCAAAAAAAGCGTTAGCTTTTTGGGCTTTATTGTCACCAACAAGGGTGCAACTACTGACCCAGAAAAAATAAAGGCCATTCAGGAATTCCCAGAACCAAAAAATATATTCGAGGCTAGATCATTCCTTGGCCTGGCCAGCTATTACCGATGCTTTATTAGAGATTTTGCGTCAATAGCTAGGCCCATCTCTGATATTCTGAAAGGGGAACATGGAAGTGTCAGTAGGCACAGATCCAAAATATCCAGGTGCAATTTAGTGAACAGCAACGACTTGCTTTCCAAAAATTGCGTAACATTCTGGCTTCAGAGGATGTCATCCCCTCAGATACCCTGACTATAAAAAGGCATTCGATCTAACGACGGATGCCTCAGCATTTGGCATTGGCGCGGTGCTATCCCAAGGGGGAAGGCCCATTACCATGATCTCGCGAACCCTAAAGGACCGAGAGGTTAATTATGCTACTAACGAGCGGGAATTATTAGCCATAGTTTGGGCACTGGCCAAACTACGCCATTACTTATACACAGTAAAAGATATAAATATCTATACTGATCACCAGTTTTAACCTTCGCAGTATCGGAGTCAAATCCGAACGCGAAAATAAAACGGTGGAAAGCACGCATCGACGAGAGCGGGGCTAAAATGTTTTATAAGCCCGGCAAAGAAAATCTCGTCGCTGATGCTCTCTGCAGACAGCAACTTATCGTTGTGGAGGAGGAAGAAGCTTATTCATGTGCGGCCACTATCCACAGTGAAGTGTCCTCACACACACAATCGAAACCACGGACAAGCCATTGAATTGCTTTCAGAACCAGATAACTCCAGAGGAAGCAAGCTTTCCGTCTAAACGCACCTTCGTGCTCTTTGGAATCAAGAGACGGCACAACATTGACTTCACAAGCATGGAGTCGCTGCTTGAGGAGCTCGCGGACGCCATTGTCCCCAAAGGCGTTAATGCCATTCATTGCGATTTGCACACGCTAGCAATGATACAAGACGACTTGGTCCGGCAGTTCCCTGCCACCAAATTCTGGCATTGCAAAAACCGGGTCACTGATATTTTCGCAGTCGCTGAGAGACGAGAGGTCCTCACCACTGAGCACCATAGGGCTCACAGATCTGCACAAGAGAATGTCAAACAAGTACTTTCGGAATACTACTTCCCGAAAAATGACCAAGTTGGCGAATGAAATCGTCACTAACTGTAAGACCTGCGCGAAAGCAAAATATGAGAGTCATCCAAAAAAACATAATCGCAGGTGGGGGAAATGCTACACATAGACATAGACAGACAGGAAATACTTCCTCACATGCATTGACAAATTTTCAAAATTTGCAATGGTCCAACCGATCCCTCTAGAACAATAGAGGATCTCAAACCGGCTATACTACAACCCTAAACGTCTTCCCTAAAGCCAGGGTCATCTACTGCGACAATGAACCGTCATTGAACTCGCACACCATTCTGACCATGCTAGAAAATCACTTCGGAGTTAGCATCTCGAATGCACCGCCCTCCACAGCGCCTCGAACGGACAAGGGGAACGTTTCCACAGCACTCTGGTGGAACTTGCCAGATGCCCTCAAAATTGACAAAGGCATCAGCGACACCGTAGAGTTGATTCTACTGGCCACCAAAAAATACAACAAGTCTATCCATTCGGTCATCGATAAGAGGCCCGCCGACGTGGTAGTCACACAGGCGAGTGACCCACAGTGCAATATAGAGGATAGGCATGCCCAAAATAAGCTAAGAAGCAGGGAAAATGCCTTCCGACAAAACAGAGTGTTCGATGTCGGCGACAAAGTCCTAGTAAAATCCAACAGGAGACTAGACAACAAGCTTTCGCCGTTATGTGAAGAGAAAACGGTGGAAGCGGACATGGGGACCACAGTCCTCATTAAGGGGAGGGTGGTGCACAAGGACAACCTTAGGTAGACAAAGCAGCCATGTTGCCATTCGTCTGATAATTTTTTTGCTATCTTTTTAATTTTTTATCCATAGCCACTGGGCATAAGTGTTTGTCATTATCATGTTTTGTTTTTTATTATTCTTAATCTTTTCTCATTCACGCACATTTTGTTTAATTACGCTTTGTTTTATATGTCTTGGTGGTGGGCCACCCAAATTTTGTAAAACACTACAATAGAGTCAAAATTACAGGTTCACATCAATACCTCTGCTTTTCCTACTGACCCTGACATCGGCACACGTCACAGGCTACTCGCAAGCCAAGTACATTCCCATCATTGACGGACGAATTTTAGTATGGGAGGAATTCGCATTCGTGAGACATTCAGCGAACCTCTCAGAGTATAGGCGCGTGGTGGAGGAGACTGGTGGCATGATTAACATGTTTCCCCAGTCGCGCATGCAGAAGCTCTTGAGCGTAGATGTCGCTCATCTGCGTGACCTGCTCGAATCATTGAGCATCCACCATAGGGTAGCTAGGAGTTAAGACTTCTTGGGAGCGGCGTTAAAGGTAGTGGCGGGAACGCCAGACGCGGAGCACCTTGAAAAATCAGACTTAACGAATTCCAACTTATCAATGCAAACAATAGACAAATAAATATTAACAACAAAGTACAAGAACAGATCAATAGTATATCCGCCACTGTCAATCAAATTCTGAGGTCGGCTAAGAAATCCCAAATTGATACGGGACACCTATACGAGATGTTATTATCTCGGAATAGGATGATTGCAATGGAGCTGCAAAATTTATTGCTAGCCATAGCTCTTGCTAAAATCAACATAATTAGCACAAAGCATATTAGATCATGCAGACCTGGAGAGTGTGTGGATCGAGGAGCCCACAGAGACCCCCATTAGAGAAATTTTGTCCGTTGCGTCTGTTAAAAATATTACAATCCACTAACATTTTGCATTTCATTATCAAATTTCCTAAAATTAAGTCAGCATGCGTCAAAATAACTGTTTTCCCCGTGTCACACCACGACATCATACTCAGACTTGAGGACAAGGTCATAGCGGATTGCAACGGAGAGATCCACACCGTCAAAAACTGCTCCGAGTCACCTGGAGCCACATTTTGCCAACTGGCGCTGAGAAGATCATGCGCCCAGGAACTCCACGCTGGAGGTATGTCGCACTGCGACATCCAACACAGCGACTTGCATCCCGTTACCCACGTGGATGATGGAATCATCATCATAAACGATCGCCCGGCTCGCGTGAGTGTGGACAACGGCACCACCGTCCACTTGCGAGGAACTCACCTCATCACATTCATTGAGATCGCAACAGTTAACGAAACCCGGTACGTCAATCACGACACGGCCCAGAAGAGGGCACCAGGAGTAGCCAGCTCGCCCTCCCCTGAACATCACATTGGAACACGACATACTAAGTCTCCCCTTTACCTTCACCGTTTGAGTGAGCGTAACCTGGAGCATATTAAGAAATTCGGGGGATATCAATAACTATCGCTCACACCAGATAGTGCTAATTGCAGGAGCAATTTGCTGTGCATTGATCTGCATCGGCCTCACCTATCGGCGAGTCATCCAGGCCAGGAGATCTTCGGTCCAAATAAGAGAGGTGATCGCCTAAATAGGGTCGGCCGAGGGCGGCCTTAATCTTGGGGGGGAGTAGTTAACTAAGTTAACCGGGCGACGGCAATGACCGATCGTCCGAAAGCTCGCTCCGGCCAAATTGCTGACACAGCGTCTGTCCGGAAGCTCGTGCATAGCCGGCAAGCACTACCCATTGGAGTGACCGCTATGAGTCTCTTTTATGTTAGCTTTAAGTTCAGTTTTTATTTGGCCATCAAGGAATAAAGAGCAATCGCTCATAAGGAAAACTCCGACGAGCAGTCGTTAATTGCGTATCATTTCAAATACAGTCTGAATCCAAAGATCAGCAGGTAGGAGGGCAGTCACCCTCCAACATAAACTTCCTAAATCATCATTGGGACCCCTCCGGCCAGCCGGCCAGTAAACAACAAAGGACCTAACGTCCTACCGGAGAAGGAGACGGAAGAGCCGCCAAACACCGACGGCGTTTCGTCGTGATATCTGGATAACCATTACATTAATTTGCCTATATTACGTGCATGAAGAAGTTATGCTATTCCCAACATAGTAAATCGCATAGTGCAGCATATTTTTGCGACAACTGTTTGCAATTTTATAGTACTACAAATATAATTCATGACACTAAGGAGTGTGGAAAAGTTGCGGCTCTATATCCAGAACCCAATACCAAAACCATATTTAAAAGTTGGTCAAAAAAAACTTTCACCCCAGTCGTAATTTATGCTGACATCGAGGCTGTTTTGGAAAATTTCCATAGAAATCTCAACGATCCATCGATATCATCTACTACTATGACGCAGAAGAATACAGCATGTGCTGTATCATTTTATGTTGCACATAAATACAATCCTCATCTAAATGAGATGTGGACATATGAAGGTAAATATTATAAAATAAATAAATATATATAAATAAACTCTAAACATTACGACTTCGTTTTTCAGGACCTGATTGTATTGAAAAATTTTGTCTAGTGCTTCGGGCTAAAAACTTATGGTCTTTATGAGAAGTATTGGAAAACTAGTAAGAAGCCAATATATGAATTCAATATTTGGGATGAGGACTGCCAGGATCACGAAGCGTGCTGTGCCTGCGAGGAGCAAATTTTGGTTGATGATCGTGAAAAATACTTTAATCAATTCACGGCAAATATGTAGGGCCTATCCGTAAGTTCTGTAAACAAACATTTCTGATTAAGCGATCCCTTTTTTCCCTGTAGTATGTCACAACTTGTCTAGATATGACATCCACTTATTTGTAACATCGATAAGAGATGAATTGAAAACCTATTCCTTGCAATAAAAAGTTATATATTGCGTTAACTCAAAACTTGCAAGCTTGATTCACATCTTCATCAATATAAAATAAAAAATACATAGATTCAAATAGATTTTTAAATTCAAGCTTAGAAAAACTTGCTAGCTATATGAATGTATCCAATTTCAGCAAATATCAAGACGAAAAATGTGACATGCTACGAAGAAAAGGAGTATTTCCCTATGACTATTTAGATACATAGTTTTCAAAAATTTGAGGAACCCCAGCTGCCTTCAAGGGAATATTTTTATACCCGTACTCGAAGAGTAAAAGGGTATATTGTATTTGTGGTAAAAGTGGATGTGTGTAACACACAGAAGGAGGCGTTTCCGACCCCATAAAGTATATATATTCTTGATCAGCATCAATAGCCGAGTCGATATAACCATGTCTGTCCGTCCGTCTGTCCGTCCGTCTTGTTTTTCACTCATTGCTCGAAGGATATTAGAGGTAGACCAATCAAATTTTTTTTCCAGACTGATGTGATATCTCACTCCTAGAAAAGTGTTTTAAATTTCGCCCCGCCCACTTCCGCCCCCACAAAGGGCGCACATCTGTGGCGTCCACAATTTTAAAAATAACAGAAAACGAAAAATGCAGAATCATAGAGAAATACATTATCTATCAGGGGCCCAAATCTGAATCGGATCGGATCATTAATATAGCCACAATAGAGAAAAACATACGAAACGAGAAAGAACGTATGGAGTCGCCGTGAACGCGACTCTACTTTTATACCCGTACTCAGTCAGTACACATGTAATTTATGTGGAATTTTCAAATGTTGTATCAGTTTCTTACATTTTACATTTAACATTTGTTTGCTGCATCTGTCATCTACATATACATCAGTTCTCACAACAACACACGTACACTGCACGAGGCAGCGTGTGAGCGTGAGTGTGCGTGTGAGAGATTCTGTAGCTACAATCATCCCCATAAATGACTTACGCTGCAATCGGGCAAGGGGAAACACTGAACGGGCGCGTGGCATTCCGCTGCTGAAAATTCATTTCATCATTATGGCTACAATAATGGTCCGATCAGAACCAAATTTGGGAATCTGGTAGATATGGTCATTTTCTGCAATACTGCATTTTTCGTTTCTTCCTATCTTCAAAATTGTGGAATTTCGTCTTTTGGGGGGGCGGGAGTGGGCGTGGCAAAATTTTGAAATAAACTTGCACTGAAGCGATATCACAGGAGTCTAGGCAAAAAAATTTGGTTGTTCTAGCTCTTATAGTCTCTGAGATCGAGGCGCTCATTTATACGAAAACCAAAACGACTCGATTTTGTGTGAGTGCGAAAGGGAGGAGCGAAGTTTTTGCGTATGTTTTTGTCTATTGTGGCTATATTAATGATCCGATCCGATTCAGATTTGGGTCCCTGATAGATATGGGCTGTCTCTATGATTCTGCATTTTTAGTTTTTGTTATTTTTTTCAAAATTGTGGCCGCCACAGATGTGCGACCTTTGTGGGGGCGGAAGTGGGCGGGGCGAAATTTTGAAACACTTTTCTAGGATTGAGATATCACATCAGACTGGATAAAAAGTTTGGTTCCTCTAGCTCTAGTAGCCTTCGAGCAATGGGCGTCAAACAAGACGGACGGACGGACGGACGGACGGACAGACGGACAGACGGACGGGCAGACAGGGCTATATCGACTCGACTATTGATGCTGATCAAGAATATATATACTTTATATGGTCGGAAATTACTCCTTCTCTATGTTACACACATCCACTTTTACCACAAATACAATATACCCTTTTACTCTTCGAGTACGGGTATAAAAACTTCGCTCCTCTCTTACGCACTCACACAAAAATCGAGTCGATTTGGTTTTTCGTAAATATGAACGCCTGGATCTCAGAGACTATAAGAGCTAGAGCAACCAAACTTTTGCCAAGACTCCTGTGATACCAAACCTGAACAAGTGTATTTCAAAATTTCGCCCCGCCCCCTTCCACCCCCAAAAGACGAAAATCCACAATTTTAAGATAGAAAAACCAAAAATGTAGTATCGTAGAAAATAACCATATCTACCAGATTCCCGAATTTTGTTCAGATCGGATCATTATTGTAGCCACAATGATCAAATAAATTTTCAGATGCCAGCTTCCCCACCCCCTTGCAGCAGTCGTCGTTTATTGGGGTTGATTGTCGCAGCAGATCTCTCACACGCAAACTCACGCTCAAACATGCTGCCTCGTGCAGTGTACGTGTGTTGTTGTGAGAACTGATGTAGATGTAGATGTCGATGACAGATGTAGCAAAAAATTTAAAATGTAAAAATGATAAAACATTTTAAAATTCCACATAAATCACATGTGTACTGACTGAGTACGGGTATAAAAGTAGAGTCGCGTTCGAAGCGACTCCGTACGTTCTTTCTCGTTATAATTCTCTGAATGATGAGGAATGTAGCGTGGAAGATTATAACTTTGCTCAGAACGTGTGGAGAATGTTTAACTGTAATAGTATAAGAGATTACTTAAAATTATACTTAGAAAGCGATGTTCTAATTCTTGCCGATGTGTTCGAAAATTTTAGAAATCTTTGTTCACGAATATACAGATTAGACCCAATTAATTATGTTACTGCTCCTTCAGTTTCATGGGACGCAATGCTTAAATACACAAAAATAGAATTGGAACTTATAAGAGATCCTGATATTTATAACTTTTTAAAAACCGGGGAGGGTTGACTCAATGTACCCAAAGGATTGCTACTGCAAATAACAAATATTTAAATGACAAATTCAAGTCTAGCGATCCTATAAACTACCTGACATATATTGACGCCAACAATTTATATGGTTGGGCTATGAGTCAACCACTTCCATATTCCAATTTTAAATTTCTAAGTAATAATGAAATTGTATCTTTCAACGCTCTTAATATATCGCCCAGCGGTAATATAGGATACATCTTAGAAGTAGATCTGAAATATCCTACAAATATTCATAATAAACATAATAGTTTACCATTCTGCCCCGAAAATGAAATTCCACCAGGAGGAAAGCAGTCCAAATTAATAGCTGATTTATCAGATAAAAAGAATTATATAATACATTTAAAACAGCTGCAGTTATATATAGAGCAAGGTATGATTGTAGAAAAATATCTCGAATACTATCTTTTTAAACAGTCCTGTTGGTTAAAAGCCTTATATTGACCTAAGTACATCGCTTAGAAAATTGGCTGTAAATGAGTTTGAGATAAACTTTTTTAAATGAATGGTTAAAGCCGTCTACGGTAAAGCAAAGGAAAATGTAGAACAGCGTCGTGAGGTTGCATTAGTCAAACATTATGAATCCAGACAGAATTCAGCAGGGTTTCGACAACGCATAGCTAGACATAATTTTCACAGTGTTGAAGTCTTTTGGAGATAATTTAGCTGCAATTGAATCAACTAAATCAAAAATTTATTATGATGAAACCCATATACATTGGAGTTAGTGTATTATAACTTTCAAAATGGTTAATGTATGACTATTTCTATAATTTCCATTCTGTAAAATGTCCATCAGCAAAAATACTTTATATGGATACAGATTCATGTATTATATCTTTAGAAGAAGATTTCTATGAACTAATTAAAGACAATCCTAGTCGCTTTGACACATCAAACTATCAAGCCTCAAACAGATTCGGTATACATCGTGCTAATAACAAGGAACTAGGTTTAATGAAAGACGAAAATGCAGGCCGGATAATGACCTCTTTTGCAGGATTAAAAAGCAAAAGCATACTCCTATTTAGTTGCAAAAGATGATAGCTCTGACCATAACGTAAAAAAAAATCAGTAGTGAAAAGATTATCGCATGAACATTATATTGAATGCATTAAACATAAAAAAACCTATTATGGCCAGCAGAGAGTTATTCGAAGTAGAGGTCATACTGAAATTGTAAATAAGATAAGTCTTAATTATAAGGATAAGAAGAGATTTATATTGCCTGATAATATTTCAACATTAGCTCATAATCAATGATACACAAAAATATTGTATAAGTAATCTGAATAGAATATATTTAGATTTAGTATAAAAAAATTTGTATAAGTAATTGTATATTTTGTATAAATTTTAATGATAAAAGTATGTATGTATATAAAAAAATAAAAACAGCTTATAAAATTATTGATGTTTAATTATTTTAATAAATTCTGTTTATCTATTCAATGTGTGTTTCATCAAAACCCTAACCATTTAACAAACACTTTGTCATGTTTTCTTCGGATTATTTTTTCAACTAAGAAAGCATTTTCATCTTTCACTTTTTGGAGTTCTTGGTCATAAAATGAGCCTTTGATCATCCTTATAGTCCTCCATCTCATATGTTACAGGATTGGTAGACTTGATTTTTAAAATTTTAAAAACTTCGGTTGTCCAGTTTAGTTCATAACCCTTCGTAAAAATACTTTTATATTTGCTTATTCTAACTGGATCACCAATCGAAAACTTGTGTTTAGGTATACCTTGCAAAATATTATAAACTGTTTTTAAAATAAACTCTTCATTTTGCTTGTCTACATCTATAGGCCTCCTTTTTTTATGGTACGGTGTTATGAATTATTGTATTCATTTACTAAGTCATGCAAGACATGAATCCAGACATGATTACCTTGCATACTAAGCATTTTCCACATACGATCTTTCAATGTTCTATTAAAACGTTCACAAATAGATGCCTTGAGGTGTGTATATGTATGGTAATGGTTTATGTTGTTCCCATTGTATCGTATTCTAACTTAAAAATGTAGTAAAAAAATGCGTAATCTTAAAAAATGATCTCCAGGACTCACTATCAAATTCAATTTTATTTCCAAACTGATCAATTATAAAAACATACTGCTTATCGGATTTTCGAAATCTAAAATTACATTTTAATAGTTGCCAATAATGGATGGTCTATAATTGTATCAGGCATCAAGAAATCATACTGATCCAGTTTTAATTGAATATACTCCTTGTATGTAACCAATTGCATCCATTCATCTTTATCTAAGCCAACGAAATTGTTTTTGCTTTTGCTGCATCCAGATCATCGGAGTAAATTTTCTTGAAGTCGAAAAACCCGCACTTTAACTTTTAAATTATGTATCACATAATATTCAAGTCCGAAAATAACTTCGTGATCCTGTTTCTTTTCTAGTCGACCTAATTCTTTTTGATTGAAGAGTATCCATTAGGGTTGAATGCTTTTGTTAAACTGAGAACTCTTACTGAATTTAGCGGTATATACACGGGTATATAAAGCGGTATATTGCAGACTTATTCAGTTCATTCCAAAATCTTAAACCAACATGAACACAATCGACAGGAAATCAAGCGTTATAGTTGATTTACAATATCTCATTGGAAATAACAAAAAGTTTTCATTAAGGAATTGGCGTTTATGCAAACCGGGACAGTAACGCCGAATTTCTTTCATTTCAAACCTCCATATCACCTAAAATGAATTGGACAATGAAATGATTAAACAACAACATATGCATCGTCAGACCATAAATGGATTGGAATGGTCAGATGGTGAAATATCATATTTAAGTTAGGTGAAATACTCTCACCACTAAACAGATTTAGCACCGTCATTGTACGTGGTGAAATTAAGAAGACGTTTTTATCAAAGTATTTAACAAATAACATTATTGATATCGATATTGGAAAAAGTCTGACCTTATATCCAAATTTTATACCAACTGTAGAATCCACAAAAAACTCCTCTAAGATGTGCTCTAAATAATGTATTTAAGCTTTTTGTTATCTTGAAAAGTTCAAATTACAATGTACGAGTATACTGTAATGGTGATTCATATGTTTAGACTTTCAGTATGTATTAAGCGCTTGTAGTTACTAGTTGTTTAATATGGATACCTTTAAACGTTTTTTTGAAAGTGATCCACGCAAAAGAGGATACACACAAATTTTTTATTGCAATTATTGCGGCTCTTCTACTCATTTCGAAAAAGATTGTAGCACAAAACAAATTATATTAAATGATAGATAACATTTTAAGTAAAGAATAAAGAACAGAGTCAAAAATAATAAAAAAAAACTGTTTAAACAATTTATTCATCCTTTTACAATGCTAATTTGCGAACCTTCAGGTTCGGGCAAAACAACTTTTTTAGAAAATTTAATAACCAAAAGGAACGACTTGCTAAACATTTCAATTAATCGAATACTTTGGTGTTATTGAGAGGAGCATGCTAAACCAAATTTTAATAACGTTGAGTACTATAAAGGAGTTCCAGAAACAATTGAAAATTAAGATAACGAGCCCATTCTTTTTAGTATTGGATGATATGATGATGGGTGCATTTAATAAAAGTGTATGTGAGCTATTTACGAAAGGATCTCACCACCGGAACTTATCTGTAATAGTAGTTACACAAAATATATTTCATAAATCTTCACATACCCGAGATATTTCACTAAACAAATAACGAGAAAGAACGTACGGAGTCGCTGTTGCCGCGACTCTACTTTTATACCCGTACTCAGTCAGCCCACATGTGATTTAAGTGGAATTTTCAAATTTTTTACATCTTACATATGTTTGCTACATCAGTCATCTACATCTACTTCATCTACATCACTTCTCACAACAACACACGTACACTGCACGAGGCAGCATGTTAGAGCGTGAGTGTGCGTGCGAAAGAATCATTAGCGAAAATCATCCCCATAAATGACTTACGCCGCAACGGGAAGGGCGAAGCTCGCAGCTGAAAATTCGTTTGATCATTGTGGCTACAATAATGATCCGATCTGAACCAAATTTGGGAATCTGGTAGATATGGTCATTTCTACAATACTGCATTTTTATTTTTTTCTATCTTCAAAAATTGTGGATTTTCGTCTTTTTGTGGGGCGGAAGGGCGGGGCGAAATTTTGAAATACACTTGTTCAGGTTTGGTATCACTGGAGTCTTGGCAAAAATTTGGTTGCTCTAGCTCTTTATAGTCTCTGAGATCCAGGCGACACAAAATACAAAAATCCAAATCAACCCGTTTTTGTGTGAGTGCGAAAGAGAGGGAGCGAAGTTTTTCGTATATTTGCCCCTATTGTGGCTATATTAATGATCCTATATTCCCCTCGGCGAACTACCATCTTGCCGTGATGAGGGGGCTTAGTAAGCGTAAGGACCCCGAGAGCTATACCGGCGGCAGCACATGCTGCCAGAAGGGCCACCCGCCGGGCAGGTCAAGGGCGAGCGCCGAAGCCAAGAGTAGTTTCACCCTGGCGGTAGGGCTAAAACGCATCGTTCAATGGGAATGTCCGTTAACGAATTAACAGTTACGGTGCAGGAGTCGGAGACCCAGTACCGGCGGTGATTGGGGGTGCGAGCGCAGGCCCCCCGGCGTCGATATCCTGCGACTGCAGGAACCCCGAGTTGGCAGTGGAGAGCTTGGCTGCCAGCTCGTGTAATGCCACAAGCGAGAGGAGAATCCGCAGGCAGAAGGGGACGATCGAGGATCTGGAACCGGGAACCAGCGACGGAAGCTTCGTTTTCACTGGCCCCTCAGTGTCGGAGGCAGAGTTGGCCAAGGCCTTCTCGCCTTGGACAGAGCGAGAGCTGCCGAGGGCGGAGCCGCAAGTCACGGTTCCCACCATCCAGGTCGATTCGAGTCCTACACCTGGGACGGAGGATGAGGCTCAAACCCGACGCAAACGGCTTTCGGGATACAGGGCATCGGTGAAATACCTTCGTGGTATGAGCCAAAGGCCCGCTAACGCTGACCGCGAGGAAAGGAGCCTTAGGAAAAAGCACGAGCAGAACGTGCGGAGGTACGAGCGGCTGAACGGAGTCGCTCCTGCCAACGGAGACCAGTCCCCCAAGCGTACACGCGACGGTGGCAGAGGACCCCAAGCCATCGTCTTCACCGTCAGCAGCAGCTGGCACGAAGACGATGTTGGACCAACCCTCAACGTCATCGTCTAGGAACTCGCGAGGGAGAAAGGGGAAGAAGGTATCCGGGAAGCAGATGGAGAAGACCACACCCTCAACCGCAGAACACGGCAAGCGCCAAGGTACCACCAACGCCCTCTGTACAGAAGGCAACGGTGGAACCGACTGGTCGAGAGCCAAGGTTCAAGCGGCAGAGAACGGATGACCGTAAGAGCCTCCGAGCCGAAGAAGGCGAAACCAGAGGACATCCTGGCAAGCCTAGGAGCACCGCCTGAGCTACAGACGGCCATAATCGACCGAAGCCACCCGGAAGGAAAATATCCGGACGTTAATTGGCTGAAGGCGGAATCGGAGATCCTGACCGCCATGAAGGACGCCATTGTTCGCGCAGACAACCCGTTTGTCTGCGAGTTCAAGGGCATCATGTGGTATAAGGAAGCCAAAGCAGTGGCCTGTGGTAACGCAGAAACTCTTGAGTTTTCAAAACCACGGTTGAGGTTTTGGGTGAACTTTGGCCAGGAGCGGCTCTTGGCGTGGTCCCCATCGATGAGATTCCCAGGAGAACGATCATGAAGGTGTGGATTCCTCCCCAATCAAGGCGGATGAGGACATTAATTTGTCCTGATCAAGGCACAGAACCGGATCCTGGGAACGTCGGACTGGACCATCACACGGGCGATAGCGCGAGACAAGGGGAACGGCAAGGAACTCTGGATCAGTATTGGTCAAGAAAGCCTTGCCAAACTCCTTGAAAAGGACTGCCGCATATCTTTTTGGTATGGGCACACTGGCGGTAGTAGTACCGCGACACCCCAGGTCCGCTGAACAGCATGAAGGTGGTGCAGATTAATCTGCATCACTCAGGTGTACCATCGGCGGACCTCCTGCGGTTTATGGACGAGAAGGCGGTAGACGTGGCCCTCATCCAAGAGCCCTGGACCGTTAAGGGAGGGGTTACGGGACTGAACGGTCGCGGATACCGCCTTCTCACGTTACACCCCGTGGGTAAGCCAAGAACCTGTATCGTGGTAAGAAGCGAGCTTAATGTTCTGTTTTCTTGCAGGTACAGCACTCCGGACCTAACGGTGGCACTCTGTGAGAGGAACGGGGAAAACCTATACCTGGCCTCGGCATACCTGCGGTACGAGGAAGAGGACCCACCCTCGGGGATGTCAGGGCCCCTAATCCACCAAGTGCGGAAAGAGGGTCTCGACATCGTCCTAGGGTTGCGATGCGAATGCCCACCACTCCCTTTGGGGAAGCACGGGCACAAATTCCAGAGGAGAGTCGCTGTTCGAGTACATTCTGTCCACAAATCTTGTTTCGTGCAACCGGGGAGACCACCCCACCTTCCGCAACAAGAACCGTGCAGAGGTTATTGATATAACACTTGCCTCGGACAGTGACTCCCCTAACCATTGATGATTGGCATGTGTCCGGTGAGTGCTCCTTCTCGGACCACTACAGGATAGTGTTCAGCATCAAATGGAACAGAGAAAGGCCGAAGGCCTACCGCAATCCCAAGCGGACAGACTGGAGCCGCTTCTCCGCAACCGTAAAGAAGGCACTACCCTCCCCACCGGAAGGGAACATCCTTCAAACGGAAGCACTAGAGGAAGCGGCTCAGAATGTCACTAAAGCCCTACAGGGGGCCTTCCTTGAATCTTGCCCGATCAGCCGACCTCCAAAGTCCAACCGCAACCCGTGGTGGACGCGGAGCTGAGCGAAGTCAGGAGGGAGTCAAGGAGGCTCTTCAACAGGGCAAAAGTGGCAAACACACAGGAAAGCTGGGACGAATATCGTCGCAGCTTTAACACCTACAGGAACACCTGTAGGAAGGCGAAAAAAGGGGAATCTTGGGCTGCCTTCTGCGATGCCATAGATGGTACCACCGAGGCTTCAAGGCTTCGACGGTGCTATCAAAGGCGCCAACCACACCTGACTGCTCCGCAACCAGGATGGTGTCTTTGCAGAAAACAGTCAGGGAATCCCTAGAGCTCCTCATGAGCACCCACTTCCCGGGTTGCTCAGATGTCACCGGTGACGAATCCAACGACATCAACGACACTGAGCCATACCGGGAGAGGACACTGAGGATCTCATACGTGACATTATGGCACCAGACAAGATTATCTGGGCCATTAAATCCTTCGGTCCCTACAAGTCACCGGGGCCGGATGATGTACGACCAGCCATGTTGCAGGCAGCCTGCCTGCCCCTGCTACCATGTCTGAAGAAAATCTTCGAAGGATGTCTCCGAATTGGGTACGTTCCCCAAGCATGGAGAGAGGTGAGAGTGGTCTTCATCCCCAAAGCCGGGAAGATAAACCACATCTCCCCAAGGACTACAGACCAATCAGTCTATCCTCATTTTTGTTGAAAACGATGGAAAGGCTGATCGATCTACACATAAGGACCAAACTCGACAGACAAGTGTTCAGCGGAGCTCAGCACGCCTACCTCAAAGGTAGATCAGTTGAGACCGCACTACACGAGGTTGTGGGGGAGTATCGAAAAGACTCTCAGCCATAAGGAATATGCTTTGGCGGCCTTCCTAGACATAGAGGGAGCCTTCAACAACGTCAGGATCGAGTCAATAACGGCCGCACTGACCAAGATTGGCACACACCCGACGGTAACCATATGGCTGGACAGCGTTCTCAGGAGCAGAACGATCAGCGCTGGTCTCGGCACCTCCTCTTCAAGGAAGACGGTCACTCGAGGTACTCCGCAGGGGGTTATATCCCTCTCCTGTGGAACTTAGTCCTCAACGACCTTATTCTTCAGTTGGGGAGGAGCGGATACAAGGTTGTGGCCTATGCGGATGATCTAGTGATACTGGTAACGGGTAAGTTCCTACCTACAATCAGTGATCTTCTGAATCTGCACTGGGAACGACCGCGAGCTGGGCACACCAAAACGGTCTGGGGTTAACCCCAAAAGACAGAACTGGTGTTGTTCTCACGAAAATACAAGATACCAAACTTCAAACTACCAGCAATTGGTGGAACGACGCTTGAGTTATCGAAAGAAGCCAAGTATCTTGGTGTCATCCTAGACTCCCAAACTCTCTTGGAAGAGAAACACGGAGGAAAGGAAGAAAAAGGCAATGGCTGCTTTCTACATCTGTAGGATGGAATGGAATGATACCTATTTCAGACTGAGGTAAGCTCAGTCTGTCCAGGTTCTACAAGAATTTTTGTAGATTGCTGGGACTTCAAAAACAAAAGGCTTGGCCGTGAGACCGAAAGTGGAGCAGGCGTAGGGTTTAATTCCCGTGTAGGTAATTCGCACTTGGCGATGAACGAGAACGTTAACACCGTTCGGTGCCCGCGCTCGGTGAGGAAAGTGCTGACACCAGAGTTTTTGGTGTTTGGTAATATTTGGTTGGGTTTACCTTATTTCCGTTGAGGGTTCGGCGAAGAATTGATGACACGTTGTTGGGTTTTGTTTTGAACTTTCTTTTAATATATATTTATTTTGTGTTCTGTGTTTTTCTCTCGTGTCGTGTAGTGGTTTCTCGTATATAAAGTGTTCTCGCGGAGGTGACGCGACTTAGAATAGGCGATGGACTGCCGTTTTGGTTTATGATAGGCGATGGACTGCCGTTACTGTGTAGAATAGGCGATGGACTGCCGTGTTTTAGGATAGGCGATGGACTGCCGTTACTGTGTAGAATAGGCAGACTGGACTGCCGTGTTTTAGATAGGCGATGGACTGCCGTGTTTTAGATAGGCGATGGACTGCCCTGATTGATCGAGGGCTCGGGCCATTCAAGCCCGATCTCGAGTGCTGAGTCCGCAAGTCTGCGGTGCTGGGGACGGTGTCGGGTTCTCCAGCGCGTGCCACCGACCCGGTCATTGCCTCCGGATGCACCGGAGAAATGAGCTGAGTCATCAGGGCTGTGGTCATTGGTCTCGGTCGTACCGAGGAATGACAGACGGTGGAGTTGTGTAACCCGGCGGGGAAACTGGAGTTGGGTAACTCTTGTGGAAATTATGGCGCGTGTGTCGATTCGGCAGAAATCGATCGGCGCGTGGGACTTGAAATCATATGGTGTTTGTGTTGTTACAAAATGTGGTATGGTGTTTTTGTGTTCTGTATTGGGTCTTATAAAGTATTACATATGGTATAATATTGAGCATGTAAATGTAACGGTTCGTTACAGTAGGAAGACCTTTGACCGGACATGGGGCTTTACAACCGCACATCATCCATTGATGTACACAGCGGTAATAAGACCCATTCTGACATATGGAGGCTTGGTGTGGTGGGAAGCGGCCAACACCAAATCCCACCTCGAGAACCTGGGGAAAGTTCAGCGGACGGCATGCCTTGGAGTCACTGGATCCCTCAGATCCACCCCACAGGCTGCTCTGGACACCATGCTAAACCTGGAAATGTTTAGGACCTCCACCTTAAGTGCAAGGCTGAGACAAGTGCCGCGAGGCTTTCAGCCGAGCGGTGGACACCCATCGCCTTTTTGGCCACGCCACAATGCTTCGTAAGGAGGAAAGTGGAACGATGAACGGACTACTGTGTCTCGGAGTTTTCATGGAAGAGAAATTTTAAAGGACACATACCGGAAAGAGAGGAATGGACGCGTCTGGAAAAAAACTTGGGCAGAACGTGCTCTTCATCTTCACTGACGGGTCAAAGACAGCCGAAGGGACAGGAGCTGAATCTTCTCTGAAGAACTAGCAACCAACATATCCCTAAGACTACCAGACTAGTGCAGTGTTTTTCAGGCGGAGATATACGCAGTATGGCAAGCGGCAAAAATTGATATACACCTTGGAGATACCTCAGAGGAACATAGCAATCTGTGTTGACAGCCAAGCTGCTATCAAAGCCCTGGTTTCCTGTAAAATCACGAGCAGACTCGTTAAAGACACAGTGGACGCGCTAAACCAGATCGGAGCGCACTCAATCACACTCACGTGGGTCCCGGGTCACACCGACATCGCGGGCAACGAGAGTGCGGACGAGTTTGCCAGAAATGGATCGGCAAACCACTGGCGGACGCAGTCGTCCAGCGATATACGGTCCCTCTGCGAGACATCATCTTGCAGATGATGGTCGAGCTAGAACGAGATCAGACAGACGGTGGAAACGCAACACCCAAACTGTGAGATCTCTCGCTCGCTCTGGCCAGACTATGACTAAACGCACTAAGACTCTCCTAGGTTTCAGGAAGAGTCAGGTGCGAACACTGACAGGAGTTATAACGGGGCACTGTGTCATCGGCCACATGGCCACTAGGTACAGATTGCCCCATCATGACTTCTAGCCGCAGCTGCAGGGACGAGGAGGAAATAGAGAGCATCCAGCATCTTCTCTGTGGCTGTCAAAACTCATGGAAAGGCGTCACCGAATACTCGGCAGCGCCTTTCACGAGGACAGGATAGCCTGGCAAACATGCCTTTGGAGGCTGATGCTCTTTGTTGAGGCCCGGATGGTTCACGAAATCTTCCTAGGCGACGGACGTAATCCTAACCGATTCAGATTTGGGCCCCTGATAGATATGGGCTGTCTCTATGATTCTGCATTTTTTAGTTTCTTGTTATTTTCAAATTGTGGCCGCCACAGATGTGCGCTCTTTGTGGGCGCGGAAGTGGGGCGGGGCGAAATTTTGAAACACTTCTAGGAGTGAGATACCACATCAGACTGGATAAAAAAAGTTTGGTTGCTCTAGCTTTATAGCCTTCGAGCAATGGGCGATGAAAACAAGACGGACAGACGGACAGACAGCAATTAGCATAAATACAATATACCCTTTTACTCTTCGAGTACGGGTATAAAAATACATCGTTGCGTTCAAAAACCCTAGAGATAAACTACAATTTCAGTGCTTAGCAAGACAAATTTATCCTGAAAATTCCCATGAGCTCTTTCAGAATATATAAGGAAGTAACAGATGAACCGCATGGTTATTTACTAATTGATCTTACTCAAGGAATAAATGATCTCCTAAGATTTCGAACAGATATTTTAATTCTGTGTTTACAGTTTGTTTTTCCGATGAAAATGGTTTACAAAAAGAATCTAAATCGACTGAAAGCGAACAAACATTTACTGTATGTGCTCAAAAGGGCAAATAACAAACTTCGAAATGCAATTATAGGTAATTGTGATATTGAGTTGGTTAAAGCATTAGTTGAGATAGTGCTGAATACATTACAAGGAAATCATAAGATATCAAGAGCACAACTATATGCGCTCAAAAAAGTATAAAAATGCATTACGTTATATATCATGCCCAAAACGTTCAATCAATTCCAAGAGAAAAGTTCTCATCCAAAAAGGAGGATTTTTACCAATTCTAATCAGTTCACTACTTTCAGGGATTTTGGTAAAATATTGAACAATGCTTAAAAAAATAAACATCAATTAACCAAAGTAATTTTTAATGCATCCGAATGCATATCAAAAATTAATAAATAGCGAAAAAAAAAAATGATTTAATTAACATAAAATTTTTACCTATTTTAAAATGATAATAAGACTAGTGACTTTAATAAATGGATCGAAATACGTCAAGAATTGTGTTACTATCAAAAAATAAAAATAAAAATAAAACAATGGATATAAGAACTAGGCAGAAAAACACCACTCTCAGTACCCCAAAGCATTGAAACACAAACGCAAGACGAGTCAATTTGGTTGAGGAAAAGCACAACAATTCTATTCCCCAATCAAATTAATGATTCCTCATTTTTTGAAACCATTGACAGTGATTGATGATTTGAAGTCGGAAAAATCTTTTCAACTCAAAACAATATAAACGTAAAGTAAAGGATACTTCATTTTTAGACACTCACAAAAACAAAAAAAACCTGCATTAGATAAAGTGAATATTACTGATAAACAGCGAAAACTAAGAGTAAAACTTAAGAGGTATAAAAAAGTGAATCAAACCCATTTCAAGACTTGAAACACGTAAGCGGACGGGAAAAGTTGACTAGGTTGCAGAACCAGAAACCCGTGCAAATAGGAAAGAACAAAATTAATTGGTTTTCCTATAATTAATAAACTAAAATAACAAAAAAAACAAAAATTTCGTATTTAACAGAGTTTTTCGTGAGATTACTAAGTAATGATTCGTTAAATGTCTATTATGATAACGTTAAGCGTTCATTTACAAACATTGTTAATATTCCTGAAAACATGAACGATGAATGGGAAGTAGGAATTACAGACTTATATCTAAATAAATGTATGAAAAGCATGCCTAAATATACCTCCATTGTATCTGATGAATCAACAGAATTCGTAATTAGCTTAGTTAATGGAGAAACATTTAGATATGAAAACATTCAATAGAATCTGAACAGTTTGAAAATGGATTGATTTGTTTTTACACTGACATTATCAAACCTAGATTGTCGGAAACAAAAAGCCTCGATGGACGAGTATTGCATTATAATGGGGAAAGAGCAACTTTATGCAATTCAAAACGAGAAAAGAACGTACGGAGTCGCTGTAGGCGCGACTTCTACTTTACATGTGATTTATGTGGAATCTTAAAAATGTTGTATCAGTTTTACATTTTACATTTAACATTTGTTTGCTGCATCTGTCATCTACATCTACATCAGTTCTCACAACAGCACACGTACACCGCACGAGGCAGCATGTTTGAGCGTGAGTGTGTGTGTGTGAGAGAAGCAGCGACAATCAACCCCAATAATTGACTTACGCTGCAAGAGGAGTGGGGAATTTCTTCTGAAAATTCATTTGATCATTGTAAAAAGAAATAATGATCCGATCTGAACCAAATTCAGGAATCTGGTAGATATGGTCATTTTCACCATACTGTATTTTTGGTTTTTCTATCTTCAAAATTGTGGATTTTCGTCTTTTTTGTGTGGCGGAAGGGGCGGGGCGAAATTTTGAAATACACTTGTTCAGGTTTTGGTATCACAGGAGTCTTGGCCAAAAGTTTGGTTGCTCTAGCTCTTATAGTCTCTGAGAGACTAAAACGACTCGATTTTGTGTGAGTGCGAAAGGGAGGGAGCGAAGTTTTTTCGTATCTTTTTGTCTATTGTGGCTATATTAATGATCCGATCCGATTCAGATTTGGGCCCTGATAGATATGGTCTTTATCTATAATTCTGCATTTTTCGTTTTCTGTTATCTTTAAAACTGTGGACGCCACAGATGTTCGCCCTTTGTGGGGGCGGAAGTGGGCGGGGCGAAATTGAAACACTTTTCTAGGAGTGAGAAATCACACAGTCTTGAAAAAATTTGGTTACTCTATCTTTTATAGCCTCCGCGCAATGTGCGACAAACAAGACGGACAGACAGACAGACGGACGGACTCGGCTGTTGATGCTGATTAAGAATATATATACTTTTATAGGGTCGGAAATTATTCCTTTCTCTATGTTACACACATCACCTTTTACCACAAATACAAGCATACCCTTTTTACTCTTCGAGTACGGGTATAAATATTGAATATTACCCCCTAGAAATATGGTCACCAGAAGAAATTGCAAAAATTAATTACCGATTCACAAGGATAGAAAGTACCATTCGAATCTTCCGCAATTCCAATTTTTGTCACTCTCCACTTTAGAAAACGAAAAGAAATTCTATAAATATTGCTGTAAAGAAGGAAAATTATTCAGAGTAGAAGCAGCTATGATGGCGAAATCGTATCAACAATATTATTTAAATCAGTGTGGAGGTCTGAATCATATAGGAAGTCTATATATTTACCCCTAGAGCTATCCAGCAAAGGTAGAGGAATTGGAAATTTTTAGTGGTCTTTTAATTACATTAAACCACTATTCCTTTCGGGGATAAACGCTATTAAAAATCAAGCTTCTGAGACCGAAAGGCTGTAATAAATGAGTTTGGTCGAAAACCTCTAAGAAACATTATCCAAGAACAAAGCAAAATTGCATTGCAAAATCTATCAAATAAAGCTATTAATAAATTTACACGTTTCCAAAATGGTGAAGGTAAAAAGAATAAAAAAAGAGAAGACCAAGGAAAAAAACGCTTTCATTTATCATCTAAACGCAAACATACGCAGTCGAGACCTAAAAGAAAAAAAACAACAAAGAAATTAACTATAAGAGACATTTTTACTAAATCAAAACGAGAAAGAACGTACGGAGTCGCTGTAGGCGCGACTCTACTTTTATACCCGTACTCAGTCTGTACACATGTGATTTATGTGGAATCTTCAAATGTTGTATCAGTTTTTACATTTTACATTTATTTGATGCATCTGTCATCTACATCTACATCAGTTCTCACAACAACACACGTACACTGCACGAGACAGAGCGTGCGAGTGTGAGTGTGAGAGAATCAGCAGCAGCAACCCTCAAAATTAATGTATATTTTTGTTATGGTTGTAGCAGGAGGTGGGGGCAGCTCGCTGCCGAAAATTCATTTGATCATTGTGGCTACAATAATGATCCGATCTGAACCAAATTCGGGAATCTGGTAGATATGGTCATTTTCTACGATACTGTATTTTGGTTTTTTTTCTATCTTCAAAATTGTGGATTTTTCGTCTATTTGGGGGCGGGGTGGGCGTGGCAAAATTTTTGAAATAAACTTGCACTGAAGCGATATCACAGGAGTCTAGGCAAAAATTTGGTTGTTCTAGCTCTTATAGTCTCTGAGATCGAGGCGCTCGTTTTCATTTATACGAAAAACCAAAACGACTCGATTTTTGTGTGAGTGCGAAAGGGATGGAACGAAGTTTTTTTGCGTATGTTTTTGTCTATTGTGGCTATATTAATGATCCGATCCGATTCAGATTTGAACCCCTGATAGATATGGGATGTCTCTATGATTCTGCATTTTTCGTTTTCTGTTATCTTCAAAATTGTGGACGCCACAGATGTGCGCCCTTTGTGGGGGCGGAAGTGGGCGTGGCGGAATTTTTAAACTTTTTTCTAGGAGTGAGAGAACACATCAGTTAGGAAAAAAAAAATTTGGTTCCTCTAGCTCTTATAACCTCCGAGCAATGGGCGACAAACTGTAATAAAAGACGGACAGACGGACAGACGGACAGACAGCAATTAGCACAAATACAATATACCCTTTTACTCTTCGAGTACGGGTATAATGACCACTCATATCGAATGTATGAAAAGCGAATTGGATCTGTTTGAGCCACATCCCCACACAAAGTTCTATTCTAAGAACTGAAGAAGTTTCATACAACCCTATAGCTTCATTGGACAGTGCCTCTTCAATTGAATTCGTTTGCTTAGGAAATGGTGAAACATATCGAGACCTGTCAAGTGTTTACTTAAGACTTCTTGTACAATTAAGAAAAATGATAATGGTGGATAATATTCTGCATTCAATGTTCAGAAGTTCTTCTGTAAATTTAAATAATATATTAGTATCTCAGAGTGATAATAACTATCACTATAGATCGTATTTTGCAAAACGATTTTTAAACTATGGTAGTGACGCCACTGACAGTCACCTAGCAACCTGCAAGGTTATTATCCTAACTATGGTAAATTATTATCTGGTAGATATATAAACACCGATGGAAATATTATGCTCAAAAATATTTTTCAAAACAGTAATTAAGTTTAACTCTTCGGGAAAAGTTCATGGAGATATATTTAATCAACCAAAACTGCTAATAAATAATGTTGATTTGAGGATTACTTTTTTAACATTGAAAAAACAGCATTTTATTTAATGGAATCTAAAACTGAATCTAATCTTAAGATATTGGAAGCACAACTTTTCATGAACCACATAACTATTAATCCAAGCATTTTATTGGCTCATCATCATATTTACAAACTAAAAATGCCATTTATCCATTTAGCAAAGTCCAAGTAAAATCATTTACAATTTATCCAGGATATAATACATTATCAATTAACAACTCAGTTATTGGACAGCTTCCTATTTTTTTAGCTTTTTGCATGGTCAAAAAACAAATCATATTCGGACATCGAGACTTGAATCCCTTAAATTTTGATCATTTTAAACTTCAACATTGGTTAATGGGGTTCAAGTACCATCACAGGCACTTGAGTTTGATTTCTCGAACTCGGAAAACGCTCGAAGCTCTAGAGGATACAATATACTATTCATATCAAGTGGAATAAAACATTATGATCGAGGCTTACAAATAACAAAAAGAAATGTTTGATAAAAAAAAATAGTTTTATACTAGCATTTGACTTAACTGCAGACCATCAAAATTCAACTGTATGCTCAAATTTAATTTCTCAAGTAGCCATCCGAATTGAAGGACGTTTTTCTGAACCTCTTACAGAAGCAGTAACTTGTTTTGGTATACTTGTTTGAATATGACTCAATGATTGATATTGATAAACATCGTAATATCAGAGTTCTATTGTAAAATTGTAATGTATTCATTTGCTCTCCAAGCATTCCAAAACAAGCAAAATTTTACAGGAGTTTATCCCTCTGATAAGCTTCCTAAAGTAATTTCGAAATATCCTACTTTAATAATAGCAAACACAGATTCTTCAAAAGAGCCAGGATCTCATTGGGCTGCTTTTTACTTTGAAAACAAAAATTCAGCCTCTTTAGTTTTTTTTTGATTCATATGGTCAATATCCTCAGAAGATAGAATTTAAAAATTATTAAGGAAAAATTCAATAAAAGTTTACATTTAATAAACAGCCTCTGCAAGGATATTTTTTTTCAAGTACCTGCGGTCATTACTGTACAATATATGCCTATATGCATTTTTTAAGAGCAGCAATAAAACATTAAATTGTTTTTAAAACAATTTAGGAAAAATGATTTTATCTATAATGATAAGTTAATAATAAAAATGTATAAGAAAATTTGTTTGAAATAAAAAAACTCAATGTTGTTTTAGAGTATGTGAGGTACCTATCTCAGACTGAGGTAGGCTCAGTCTGTCCAGTGTTCTCTACAAGAATTTTCGTAGTATTGCTGGAACTTTAGGGCAGGGCTTGGCCGTGAGACCGAAAGTGGAGCGGGCGTAGAGTCTGGTTACCGTGTAGGCAGTTTGGTAATCGCACTTGGCGATGAAAGCAAAACGCTGACACCTGAGTTTTTTTGTGTGCGGTAATATGGTTTTTTTTGCGTCACCTGATTTGTGTTCGCGCTCGGCGAAGAAATGATGACACTTCGTTGAGTTTGTTTTGATGTTATTAAATGGTTTTATTTGTGTTCTATATTGTTTCTCGTGGTTCTGGTGTCGTGTAGTGGTTTCTAGTATTGTGTTCTTGCTGAGGCGTGGTGCTGGTAGCCGCGGCGGATGTACTGTCGGTACGGTTTAGAATAGGCGATGGACTGCCCGGATTGATCAAGGGCTCGGGCTATTTAAGGCCGATCTCGATGGCTGAGTCCGCAAGTTTGTGGTTACGGAAGTGGTGTCGAGTTCTCCATTTGTGCCACTGACACGGTCATTGCTGAGTGTAGTTTTGGCCCTTTGGTCATTGACTCGGTTGCACCGGGAAATGACTTGAGTGTAGTTTTGAAATTCGGGGAAACTGGGGCGCGTGTGTCGATTTCGCAGAAATCGATCGGCGCGTGTGACTTTGGAAATTTACAGAGTCAGGTGTATGGTGTTTATGTTGTTGGTGTATAGATTATATATATGAAAAGTAACTTAGTGCTATGAATATGAATATGTATATGAATGTAACGGGCCCTGGTCCCAGGGTCGCTGGTGTCGTTTGTTTCCTCAGCAGGATCGCTGTCCAACGTGTCGTGGTACTCTTTTACGTCGTTGATATTTGCGACTTTCAGTTTTCGACTTCCGGGGGTTGCAACTTGACGATATTGGTTGACGCGAAACCTTTGACTTTGAATGGCCCATATTTTTGGGGCCAATTTCGCAGCGAAGCCGTCGGCTGCGTTGGAGAGGTGGTGTTGCCTGATCAATACTAGTTGACCCACCGTGGGGCGCCATTGTCGTCGGCGGAGATTGTAGTGACGGGATTGTTCTTGACTCGCCCGCCGGCTGTGTCCGGAGGGCTTCCTGTCCCTGGTGTAACTTCGTCGTACAATGCTCCAGGTAAGCGAGGTTCTCTCCCGTGTAGCAAGAAGGCGGGGCTGAATCCAGTTGTTTCCGAGACACTAGAGTTAATTGCTAGTGATATTTCGGGTATGAGTTCGTCCCATGTGTTTTGATGGTCCTCCACGAATTGTGCAATCATGGTCTTCACTGTCCGATTGGCCCGTTCCGTAGGGTTTTCCTGGGGCAATACGGTGCGGTGTGTTGCAGATCCACGCCGGCTGTTTGCATAAACGTGCGGAATGAGCGGCTGGTGAACTGCGTTCCATTGTCACAGACGAATCGTTTTGGTACGCCAAAGTGACTGAGAATGCGTTCCCGAAAAGCTAGCTCTAGAGTGGCGGTGGTAGCCTTCTTAAGGGGCACTAGTTCGACCCATTTTGAGAAGGTATCGAAGAATACCAGAAGCATGGTGTTCCCTCGTTTTGATCGGGGAAGTGGTCCCACGAAGTCGGCGCATAATGTGGCGAAAGGTTCCTCTGCCCTGCGGGTAAGCATCCTACCCACGGGTTTGCGTTGCAGTGCCTTAAACTTTTGGCAGCTCAAACAGCTGCGTACGTATTTCCGCACATCGCGATATAGGCCGGGCCAATAGTATCGTTGTGTTATCCGTGTTATGGTCTTCCGAATGCCGAGGTGGCCTGCCGTGGGCTGATCATGGCATTCCTTGAGGACTCTTTGGCGTCGGTCTTTTGGGACGCAAAGTTTCCATGACACGTAGTCGTGATCGTCGGCTCCGTGGCCCAGATGCCTGTAGAGTTCTCCATTCTCGATGACGTAGTCGGGGTATTTATCGAGTTCCTTTTTGGTTTGCTGAATCCGTCGTGTGAGCCAGGGGCAAGTTGTTGCGTCTTCTTTGATTCTGGCTAGCGTTTCCAAGGGTTGTCGGGACAGGGCATCGGCAACCACGTTTTCTTTCCCTGCTCTGTAGTGGAGGTCGTATTGATACTGTTGGAGTTCGAGCGCCCATCTCGCTATTCTTCCGTAGGGGCTTTCAAGAGTATTCAGCCATTTCAGCGCGAGATGGTCTGTTATAACGTCGAACCGGTATCCCTCTAGGTAGCAGCGTAGTTTTCGGATTGCCCAAATAACGGCAAGGCATTCCTTGTCTGTAGCGGAGTAGTTTCCTTCGGCCTGGTTCAAGCGTCGGCTGACATAGGCGATGACGCGTTCCTTTCCTTCGATCTCTTGCGTGAGTACGGCGCCTATGCCGAGGTTGCTCGCATCGGTTTGTAGTGAGAACTTGACGTTGAAATCGGGGCAAGCAAGTACAGGAGCGGTCGTGAGTAGTTCCTTTAGTTGGTCGAAGGCCGCTTGTTGATCTGCGGTCCATGTCCATGTTTGTCCATTCTTGAGTAGCTGAGACATTGGTTGGACTACTGTAGCAAAGTTTGGAACGAATCTTCGGTACCATGATTCCATTCCGATGCACTGACGTAGTTCCTTTAGGTTCGTGGGTGGCTTGAGTTCTTTGACGGCAGCAATCTTGTCGGGGTCCGTGTGGATACCTTCTTCGCTGATGACGTGACCAAGATATTTGATCCGGTTTTGGAAAAATGTGCACTTTTCGCGTTTATCCGCAGATTCGCTTTTCGAAGGCGAGAGGACTTTTGCCAGGTTGTGTAGGTGGTCCTTGAAGTCTCGTCCGACGACGACAATGTCGTCTAAATATGCGAATGCGTAGGGTTCCATGTCGGCACCGATCACAGTATCAAGGGCCCGTTGCAATGTTGCTGGTGCAGAGTGTAATCCGAAGGGCATCACTTTCCATTGATAGAGACCTCTGCCGGGGACCGTGAAGGCGGTGGCTTCTCTACTTCCGTTGGCCATGGGTATTTGCCAGTATCCGTTCTTCAGATCGAGGGTGGTTATGAAGCGTGCGTTCTGTAGGCGCTCCAAAATGTAGTTGATTCGGGGCAGTTGGTATGCGTCAGGAATAGAGTGAGTGTTGAGCTGTCGGTAGTCAACGCACATGCGCCATTTGCCGTTCTTTTTACGTACGAGTACGATGGGGGCGCTGTGTGGGCTTCGTGAGGGTTCGATGAGACCTTCTTGGATCAATTGGTCGACTTGCTCATCGATAATCCGCATCATGGCTGGATTCTTTGGGTAGTACCTCTGTTTGATGGGTTAGTTATCCCTCATGACGATGGTGTGCTCGGCTATGTTGGAGGTCACGTGGAGGTTATTGAACTTTGGGAGTTCTGTGTCCAGAAATTCTTGGATCTGTGACGCTATGTCCGGCGGCCAGGGATCGGAGATCAGTTCTGTTTCGGGTTCGGTGAGATCGGGCGTGTCGGGGTCCTTTGGCTGGCTTCGGTCTTCTGGGAGGATGGTTGTGTCGAACGCGCTGGGGGGTTCGATCCTACCTGGGTAGTCGCTTATGTGGGCGCCGATCGGGTTAGCGTTGGCCGTGGGTGGCGTAGCTTCGTGGGTCTGGCGGTATACCTGGGTTGTAATGTCTCCAGATCGATGTATGGCCAGGCGGGTCTCAGTGGCGCCTCTGTTTTCGCAGCAACGACTTGGTTGGGCGACGAAGATTTCGGACGTGGTGTTAGGCATGGCGTGGTGCATGGCGCTGGTAGGCACGTCAGTACGCGGAAGGTACTCCAGTGGGTTGGCGAAGATCGGGGTGGCGTCGGCCGTGGGTACGACAGGGCTGCGGTCGGTGTTTCGGGGGTCATCGGGCTGATTCCGGATCCCGGTTCCGTGGATATTAGTTCGATGGTTGGACCCAACCAGCAAGGGATTTGCGTGGCTGTTTCCCTCGTGGTTTGGTTGTTGCACTGTTTCTGCCGTTATCGTTGTTCGGGGCTGGTTGTCGTCTCTGACGGTGTCCGTGTTTTCACCTTCTCCGTTGAGGGAATGGTGCCTGGGTGCGCTGTGGCTGAACTTGGACCTGGGCTTCCTGTGTCGAGCGGGTTCCAGTTCCTGGTGGTTTGTCTCGTGTGTGAGATCCTTGTGGTGGTTTCGGGGTGCTTGTGTCCCGTAGTTTGTTTTGATCCTGGGCTTCCTGTGTCGAGCGCCTGGTTCACGTGTGTTGATTCTTGTCTCTTGTGTGAGATCCTCGTGGTGTGTTTGGGATGTGTGATCCCTGTGGTTGGCTTAGGACGCGGGTGCTCCGTAGTGGCCGTGGGATTCGTTTTCGTTGCATTATTGGGTGCCGTCTTCTTTGCGGTAGGTCGGGGAAATGTGTTCGCTCTGGTTGGTTTTGGGGTCGTATTCTTCGTTGCGGTATTGGGTGCCGTATTCTTTATGGTAGGTCGGGGACGTGTATTCGCGGTGGTTGACCTAGATTTCTTGTTGCTGAGGTTGTGGATTTGTACGTGATTGGTTTGAACTGACGGTGGCGTTGGCGTGAGGTGGCGATCTTGTAGCTTTAGCAGCGTGTTGCCGCATTGGATCGGCGTTTCGATAGTACATAGGAAGTCCATGCCGACTATAACTTGCTCCAGCATGTTAGGGAGGACCAGGAGTGGGATTTGGGCCTCTCGTTGATCCAGCTTGATGTGCGCCAGTAGAACTTGTGTGATCTCTCTGACTGAGCCGTCAGCCAGGCGTATGCGGACGCATGCATCTTGCAGGTTGGAGTTGTTGTTTAGTTGTCGGGCCAGGTTGTCGCTGACGAAACTTCGGGATGCCCCGGTGTCGATGGTGGCCTCCGTTGTTTGTCCTCCTATTGTCACTGTCGTCGTTCACGTGTAGTGGGTTGCTTAGTCGCGGGTCTGTGGAGGCGTCGTTCTCGGCTGATCCCGGGTCAGTTGAGGACGCGTGTCGTTTCCCGACGTGGCTCGGCGGCAGCAGTCGACGGTCCGAGTGCCGCGTTTTCCACATTCCCAGCAGAATAGGATCGAAGCGTTGGTGCAGTCGTAGGTGGCGTGTCCAGCTTGACCACATCGGCGACAGGCTGCGCGAGGGTTGGCAATGGGGTGGTGATCATTCGATGGGCGACGTCGTGGTTCGTTGCATTATTTTGATTCGATGACTGTCTGCGTGGTGTGTCGGCTGAATCCCAATGGGGTCTCCGAAAGGTGGTACGGTAGGACTCACCTTCTCTGCGGTCTGGTTGTCTTGCTGGCCTGGTGTCTCTTGGTGGGATTCGCATGGGTGCGGGAGTCGTTGCGTGTTTCCTCTCGTGAATAAGCTCGTACTCTGCCGCTAATCGGGTTAGCTGTGACAAGTTTTTCAATTCGTCTCGTCGCACGTATAGTTGGAGTCCTGGCAGGGCGTTGTCGTAGATCCGGTAAAGTTCCGTGTCTAGGTCGTACTCGGCATGGTGCATGAGTAGCCGTATCTCGATGAGATAGTCTTTGAATGGTTCTCCCACCGCTTGCTTGCGGCCTCGGATCTGGTCCTCCAATTGTTCGAAATACCTTGGCGGCAGAAAATACATCAGAAACTCCTGGCGGAAATATGCACAGGAACTACCCTGTAGTTGGCTGGTACGGTGCCAGCGACGGGCTCGGACGGTGAGTAGTTCGGCCATGCTCCGAGGCAGCTGGTTGGTGTCCACTCCGTAGGCGCGGGTGCGTTCCTCGAGTAGTTCCAGAAACGATAGTGGGTCATCCTCTCATTTGAACTGGATGCCCCATCCGCGGATGCGTTCCGCCGTGCGTGCGACGTGGTTATAGTCGGGACCGATTATGGGTGCGTCAATCGCTGGTACAATTCTTTGTGTGGGCGAACGGGAGGTTTCCATAGTGGGTGGCCTTGGAAGATCGGCGGCTGTGACCACTGTTGGTCAGGGCGTGGGCTCTGGGGCTGCGGGGACATGCAAGCTGGCTTTGGGGTCCCATCTTCCGGTGCCTGATGGTCCTGGAGAGTGGGCAGCGGGGACTTGGAGCTTCCTGCTGGTCTTGCGTATTGTCTCTCGAGTTCTGCTAAGCGAGTCCAGGCACCCGGCGGGAGTGGTCCGGCGACTAGTGTGGCAAAGTTCTTGCGCAACTCTTCCACAGTTCCTTCGGTGTCAAATTCGAATTCCTTGGCGAAGGCTCGGCGGCGCTTATAGATCCAGCCGATGCTGACGCCTGGATTGGCGATTGGCTCGCTGGTGTGGAAATCAATGCTCGCGTCGTCTTCGTAGGCTTCCATGGTGATTGGACTGAGTTTTCCTCGGTGTTGTTTTGGGCACGTTTCACTGTTTTAGCACTTGGTCACTGCGTTTACTTTCCCGGTGGCACTCGCGACTGGATTCGGGTGGGTGCGCGAATTTGGTTTTGTACCGGACTTGTGTTCTGTGGTTAGCTCTACTATTCTTTCTCTGTGGCCGTGGGTCTTTAAGCCACGTAGCCCCGTGTTAAGGTTTTCTCTTTAAGTTTCCATAAAGTTGCCAGAAAGTTGGCTTTGAAATCTCCTTAAAGTTTCCGTAAGTCCCTGCTCGGGCGCCACTTGTAATGATACCTATTTCAGACTGAGGTAAGCTCAGTCTGCCCAGGTTCTCTACAAGAAATTTTGTAGTATTGCTGGAACTTTAGGGCAGGGGGCTTGGCCGTGAGACCGAAAGTGGAGCGGGCGTCGAGTCTGGCTACCGTGTAGGTAGTTTGGTAATCGCACTGGGCAATGAAAGGGAAAAAAAACGCTGACACCTGAGTTTTGGTGTGCGCGGCAATATGTTTCTGGGTCACCTGTGTTCTGTATTGGGTTGGGTCTTACAAAGTATTACAAAATATGGTAAATGTATATCCAATAGCTTCTTGTGTTGGATTGGGTCTTACCTATTGCAAAGTATTACAAAATATGGTAAATGTATCTTATTGTGTATTGTGTGTTGTGTGTATACATATGATAAAGTAACTTAGGGTTATGACTATGAATATGTATAGGAATGTAACGGGCACTGGGCCCAGGGTTCGTTACAAGTAAATCGTATTTATTAATTGGGGATAACTGGGATTTAATCTCTTAATTAAATTATAATATTTTATCATTAAATCTACTGCTTGAGCTTCTTCTGCTTCTTCTTCCCGGTAATGTGTGACAGGCACGTGTCAGGACCACAGCCAGGGGCACAGCTTGTAGTGGAATCAAAACTTGGAGTACTGCAGCTCCTTTTCCTCCAGATCCTCCAAAATAACCATTAGGTTTTCCAGAGTTGTTCTATGTTCCTCGAAGATCATCTCTTCGAATTGCATTAAAAAAACCTTGTTTTTGCTTGGCGTACATTTTTCAACTGGCTTCTTGAATCGAATACTGATGTTTGTTAAAAGAGTCTGGCTCCTTATATTTGTTGCATTCGAAGGTTTCGATAGGCAAAAATACCAGCGAGGAAGGGGAAACTGACAGGGTGGCAAGGCTAACATTTAAGGGGAAGAGTGGAGAGTGGCGCCACCTAGGAGGGCAGTCTGAGGGAGATCTTCAGATTCCTCTTTGGGAGAGGATTCCGCGGTGAGGGCAATAAGAAGTAGCGGTGTCCCGGAGACAAGCCACGCACTCACCCACACATTCGAAAGCCGGCCATGCCCTTGAACCTGGTTCAAGGGCAAGAGAGAGGACGATCGTCTGCTCCGAGGTGGCTGGAGAAGCGGTTGAGCCGAGTAGTTTAGAAGGAAAAAACCATCGGCGGCGAACAGTTCATGGGGATGAAAGTGAGTGCAGAAAACATACAAGAAATAAAAGTGAAAAAAACAAATTTAAGTGTCTCCTCAGGAAGCTAAGCCAAAACCACGGGATCGAGCAACAGGCAGCAGGGCATTCCGAACCGAGTGAGTCCTCCCCAAAAAATAAAACGTCAAGGAACAAAAAATATATATGTAAAATTCCCCCCTCACTAGATTCTCAGCCCCGTCACCCTGGCCACTTGATCCCTGGCCCCTCACTACAAAAATTTCAAAAAATAACTCCCCGTTCACGCCTATATTTTGTATATATTTATTTATTTATATGTATTTTTTTGTTTATTTATATAAATTTATTTAATTATATGTCTAGCTGAAAATTTTCTTTGTCATTACATGTAGTCATTTATATTTATATTTATTTATATTTATATTGATTTATTTTTATATTTATTTATTTATTTATATTTATTTATTTAATTAATTAACCGCCCTTTATTCCCCTTAGGCAGTGTATAGGGCTAAGTGAAAGTGTAAAAAGAAAAAGGAGAATTAGAATGGGAGGTCAACCATAAAGAATCAGGTACCCCATCTCAACCTAAGTAGGAAAAAAATGTTTGTGAATAGAAATATAAATAAGTGATTTGTGAAAACATGAAGTGTTTAGAGTTTTGTCATGGGGGGAGGTGAACCTTGACGAAGAGGGAGGGAGATGGAGACTGCGCCTGGCAGGGAGATCAAACAGGGTCTGATCCAGATCTCTGGTAGGGTGGGTACGTCGGAGGTAAGCCACCGAAACCCTCATCCTGGTCCTCGTCGATTTATTTGAGTGTAGAGTCCGTGTGTTTTTTTATTTTGAATTGTCGTTATTTTTTGTATTTTTTTCATTTCCGAGATGTTCAATGTGTAGGTCTATTGTGCGAACCGAGGGCTTGGGAAAAATATCCAGCCCTGGGATGACTGGCTAGCCGGCCTTGCCCCCACCACCAAAGAGGTTCGTAACAATAATGGCGCCCAAACTTGGAGCAGGAGCAGGAGTCGCAGCCTGTGCTCGACCACAGAAGAGGGAGAGCAAGGATGCGAATCGCATGCAGGTCGAAGGTTATATAAATTTCCAACCGTGAGAAACGATCTCAGGTGGTATCTTGCAGTCTGGGTCCGTCGGTGTTCCGGTGGCCTGTGAGGGACAGTAGAAGTCGGCTCGCAGATGCACGGCGCTGAGGATCTGGAATGGAAGAAAAATCCACAAAGTAAATTTGCCTTTTTGTTTTGTTCGTGTTTTTTTTGTACTTATCTGATCACGAGAAAGAGGAGCTCTTAGTGGGGATTTGGTTTGGCACTGGCAGAGGAGATTCCGGAAACCAGTTAGCAACCATCCCGATGCCTGGTGTGCGAAAAGAGAGAGAGCCTGAAAAGAAAAAGTTCCGTAAATAAGATTGGGCAAAAAAAAAAATGTTAGTGTTGCTTCCCTTACTTACCTCTGGATGGGACCGGGAGAGTAGAATCTCGAAGAGATGTTTGTTCTGATTTGGCCCGTGGGGACATTTGCATGCCACGCGTAGCACTCGGAGCAGCTACGATATCCCGCGATTAACGTCCAGTAGGGTAGTGGGAATGAAGCATCGGAGTAGGAGAGTGAGCGCCCTTGACTCTTAATCTTCGTCAGAAGATAAGAAGTCAACAGTGCTCGCAAGGATGTCAGACGTTGGACGAGGAAAGACGTAGCAAACCAGGTGCATAGGAGGCTCCAGTAGTCATGGTTCCTTTCCTCCCTTTATTGTTTTTTTTTTGTATTTCGATTTTAGTGAGAAGTCCAAAAAGGTGCTAAACGTATAGCTGAGTGGTCTGTGGGAGTAAACATATATATTAACTAGCAAATAAACAGGATAGGTTGAGATAGGGAGGTAGGTAGTTTCAAGAGCACCTACAATTTGCGGTCCAAACTGAGAATGACTCGCAGGACTCCTCCGCCAAGCTCCATCCGAGAAGAGATTTTGCAAGGAGCCGAGGGTGGTGAATTACAGCTGGAACTTTCTCGGAGACGTGAACGCCCTGCCCTCGGAAATAGTCTTTAAATAAACGTCGCCATCGCGCAAGGCACAGACGCAGAGAGGAGCGATGAACGACTCCATTAACAGGATGCTTTGAGCAGGAGGAGATACGACGGGTTTATGGAAAAGATGGGGACATAACGGAAGCGATGTCACCACTGCGCCAGAATATAGAATTGATCCAGGATATGGGATTGAAAAGCGGCCAAACCGATGGGGTTGAAATAAATGTCCATAATGGCGGCTATCAGCCAGCTCCCTGAAGAGTTCCCGCCGAGGCCGAGTACCGGAATGAATATGAAAAAGGAGTCCAGGGAGGAGGGTGCCCATCAACCATCCGCAGCCTCCGCGGAAGCCGGAGAGGCTGAAACAGAACTGGTCCCGAGGAGTGGAGAGTCCAGATTTGGATCCAACGCTGGAAGGCGGAATCGCGAGCAACCAGGAGACGGCGCAGGTCCGAGGGTCACACCGCCGTACGACAGGAGAGCCGATTGGAAATCGTCGAGATGGGGATGCGTCGACAGGTGGGAGATCCACTTCGACGGGGGGGAGACCCAAATAAGATGTCCGTAGAAGACTTTGTCTTCAGGGTCGAGTTCCTCCGCAGGCAGAATCGACGCACGTGGGACGAGGTACTCGACAATTTCCACCATCTCGTCGGGACGCACGGCCGAGTGGTATTGGCAATTTGTGCGAGAGCGGCCGCCGATGGAGACATGGGAGGACTTGAAGGACGAGTTGGTGTCCCGTTTCCGAGCAGTTAGGCGGCGAGTTTGAGCGGCTACGCGCGTTACACGAGCTACGTCAAAACTCGGGAGAATCTGTGGAGGAATACTTTTAGAGTGATGCGTAGGCTGGCGGCGAGACTTCACCACACCCATGGCGGAGTCCGAAATGGTCCGAGTCGTTAAAAAGGACTCGATGACGAGATCGCTCGGTACGTTTACGCGATCCGAGTGAGGAACATGGAGCAGCTGAGGGAAGAGTGCCTGGAGGTGGAGCATCACTTTCAATGACGGGAGCAGAGGTCGGCTTATCGTTCGGCGCTGAAGTTCCAATCATCCGGAAAACGAGTGGAGGAGATAGAGCCAGAGCTGGAACGATTGGAGGAAGAGGAACCAGAATGGTAGAGGAAACTCACCTGCTGAACAAGCCTTAATGATGCTGGAACTGTGGCCAGTTTGACCATGGGTTCCGGACTGTGTTGCGAAGGACCGGAAGATTTTCTGTTACCGCTGCACAAAGCCACCAGGCGTTCACGCCAACATGCCCAAATTGTTCGGGAAACGTACGAGCGGGCATGATGAAGGCGGGAGATCAGCGCTCGGGACCGAAGCCCGCGAGGAACTAACAAACGCTCGAACTATAAATAAAATCCAGAATAATATTTTAAATATAATAGATAAGAATAGGTTAAAGTTCTTACCGGCCGAGTAGAGGAAAGGAGACACCTGGATGTCCGAAACCGAATCTTTGATGATCGGCAGCTGGAGGGAATGCGCGGAGTCAGCCGTAGGCGAAAAAGCCCGATTCCCGATTCCGGAAATCGCCGACAGACGCGTAAAAAGAGGTAGCCGAAGCAGTCAAACGTGGAGCAGGAAGCAAAACTCGAGTATTTGCCGAGGTGAAGATCCGAGGACGGTGGATTGCAGGACTCTTGGATACTGGAGCGTCCGTCAGCGTGCTAGGCAAAGGCAGCCGTGAGCTCTTTGACAGACCGCGGAGAGGAAATTGGAGAGATACGTTTCCAAAACAGCCCTCAGGAGAAAGTGTCAGGTCCATCATCGGGAACTTGAAGATCGCTGTGGAGTATAAAGGAGGGAGCAAAGAAATCTTGTTCTACATATGCCCCTACCTTGAGCAAGCGATGTCACCTGGGTATCGACTTTGAGGTCCTTTGCGTTGGCCCAACAGTCCTGGGTAGAGCCCAGTACATCCAGCGAGGCACAGTTGGACGAAGTCCTCATGTCGCAGGTCAGCCAATATGCCGAAGATCGTCAGGAGAACGTGGAGGTGGATGCTTGGGATCTGGACGAAAGGGAATCGGAGGAACTGGAGCAGGAAAAGAAGGAGTTCCTGACGTACGAAGATGTCGGCTTAGAAGTAACGACCGTAGAGCAGCATCGGATCCAGTTAGTGGATGGCGCGGAACCCTTCAAAAATCGACACTACCCTCAATCTCCAGCGATGCAGGAAGTGGTCTGGGCCGAGTTAATGCCGTTTACAGTGATTACCGACCACGCCAGCCTGAAATGGCTAATGTCATTAAAGGACCTGAACGGGCGTCTGGCGAGATGGTCCCTGCGTCTGCAGAGGTTTGACTTCGGGATCGAACACCGCAAAGAAGTCGAGAACATAGTGGCGGATACGCTTTCACGTTGCATCGAGGAGGTGTCGTTAGATCCAACGGAGATCCTGGGATTCGAGACGACAGAATTCGAATCGGACGACTACAAGGAGCTGCGTGTGAGGAAATCTGTAAAAACAAAGAAGCTTTTGCCGGATCTGCGAGTAGAAGGGAGCCTCAGATTTAAGCGAATGGCCTTCACGCAATTGGATGAACAAGTGGAAGGTTCCATTTGGAAATTATGGATTCCAGGGTCGCTGACAACATCTCTCGTCGCCAAAGCACACGAGGACCACAAATCTGGACATGGAGGGATGAAGAAGACCCTGCATCGGTTAAAGCGGCAGTTTTACTGGCCAGCGATGACGACACAGGTCACAGGTGCGAGAGTATGTCCGAAGCTGCACCACTTGTAAGGAGTCCAAAGCACCAAATTAACGGAGCCAAGTGGAAATTGGCCAGGAATTAGTCACGGAGAGACCCTTTCAGAAGCTGTATATTGACTTCCTTGGGAAGTATCTCAGGTCGAAGAGAGGACAGGCTTGGATTTTTCGTCGTCGTGGACCACATTCCAAGTTCACGTTTCTGAAAGCGATGAGAGAGGCGACCGCAACGAACGTGGTTCAATTCTTGGTGCAGGAGGTATTTTACAAGTTCGGTGTGCCCGAGTTGATCCACTCCGACAACGGGAAGCAATTCCTCTCGAAGGTGTTCCAGGACATGGTAGGCACTTCGGCATCCGACACATGCGCACAGCCGTGTACTCGCCGCAGAGCAATGCAGCTGAGAGGGTGAACCGGACGGTACTGTCTGCGATAAGGACATACCTGGAGAAGGACCACCGATTGGGATATGTACCTGCCGGAAATCGAGGTGTCAATCCGTGACTCGGTCCACGAAGCCACAGGCGTAACGCCGTTCTTCGCCGTTTTCGGACAACAAATGTTCCTGAATGGAAGCTGCTACAAGTTGGCGAGGAAGCTGCAGTCATTGACGGAGAATGAGGTGCACGTGTTGGACCCGGCGGACAAGCGTCAAATTATCCGTGAGCACATTAAGACCAATCTGCATCAAGCCTATGAGCGCAGCAGCCAGCGGTACAACGAACGGGCCCGAATATTTTACGCCAGACCCAGCCAAGAAGTCTACAGGCGCAACTTCACCCTCAGCGACTTTGGCAAAAGCTACAACGCCAAGTTCGCCCGGAATTTTTGAAGTGCCGAGTCATTCGCCCAGTAGGGAGTAATGCCTACGAATTGGAGAATCTTTCGGGGAAGCCAGTGGGAATTTTTCACGCCAAAGACCTAAAATTGTAGAGGGCTTAATGAAAATAAATAGGGAAAAACAAACTCACGCAGACACGAGCAGAAGAGTGGGTGTAAGCCTACGTTGGGCGCGTAAGCCGAATCCACCGCAAAGGCCGCGGGAAGCCTGTGAGTTCTCAGGGAAAACCAAGAAACCCTTCGATGTTTGCAAATAATTCCTCGCGTCAATGGTCGCCCGAATTTTCGCTAGGTGTTGCATTCGAAGGTTTCGATAAGCAAAAATACCAGCGAGGAAGGGGAAACTGACAGGGTGCTAAGGGAGAGTGGCGCCAAGTCTGAGGGAGATCTTCAACCTTTTTCGCGGGAGGGCAAAGAAAGCGGTGGAAACCTGGTTCAAGGGCAAAGAGAGGACGATCGTCTGCTCCGAGGTGGCTGGAGAAGCGGTTGAGCCGAGTAGTTTAGAAGGAAAAACCATCGGCGGCGAACAGTTCATGGGGATGAAAGTGAGTGCAGAAAACATACAAGAAATAAAAGTGAAAAAAACAAATTTAAGTGTCTCCTCAGGAAGCTAAGCCAAAACCACGGGATCGAGCAATAGGCAGCAGGGCATTCCGAACCGAGTTACGTCAAGGAAAAAAAAATATATATGTAAAATTCCCCCCACACTAGATTCTCAGCCCCGTCCCCCTTTTATTGATGAAAATTTGGATACATAACTTTTAGGTAGAAATATCCACAGCTGCTCGTTGTCCTTATCCTTTATTTCCAAATGATGTTTTTTTGAGTTTATACCCAATGATCTTGTACTCAAATCCTATACATAAATCCTCAAACTTG
This sequence comes from Drosophila bifasciata, assembly GCA_009664405.1. Classification (NCBI taxonomy): domain Eukaryota; kingdom Metazoa; phylum Arthropoda; class Insecta; order Diptera; family Drosophilidae; genus Drosophila; species Drosophila bifasciata. Next base: position 28,027,562 of record CM019044.1, read on the forward strand.
GTGTATCCAACCACCGGTTTTTTGCATCGTTAAGTATTTCTAGGAAATACTTATATTATATTTCTATATAAATAATAAAATTGTATGCATACCATTATATGAATAGAAATTATTTAAAATAGACACGGTTTTATACTAAATTATTGAATCATGATTACATGATCTTTTATACTCTCATTCGTTACATTTTATACATAAGAGACCCATGCTGATTGGTAGTTGAGTGATAATAAGTAAATGGTTCGAATGTTGTAAAAAGCCAGATGTCTTAAATCTGATTGGTTGTTGGGTGATAATTGAAACAATCGTTCTATTCTATACGTATACGAATAGTTTATGATTTTAAATCTAGATACATATATACATTTTCTGTCTTTATATATAACCGGTAACATGACAACATTATATAAACAGAATGAAATGCATACATTCTTTTGAACATACATATGTACATACATACATATGTATGCTCATCACTTGAAACCCTATATAATAACTTCGATTTCCTAAGATAATTTAGTTCATTTTCAATTCGAAATGTGTGTACTTCATTGTGAGTTGTGCTATGCTAAAACATCGTTTGGGTCTCGCAATGCTCTGAAAAAACACACCTTAAAATTCACAACTTTAGCTACCCAAAATCAAAAGCATCATTTTATCGCTGTTACTTGTACCCTGGACCTAAGATGTTTTGACTAAAATTTGACTTCAATATGCATATTTTATTGAAGCATAACAAAAAATTAAAGCAAATAAATGAAAAATTACAAAAAAATAAAAAATAATTTAACCAGTATATGTATATCTTTAAATATAAGTGAATTTACACTATTGTACCTATATTAATAGGATGTGAAATTCAACCAATAAATACATTCAATACCAGGTACCTATATGCTACCTGAAATGCACTTATTCTTTTGTGTAATCCTCGCTGGGAACAACCTGTTTCAACGAATCATATGATTCTCTGGGGGATGTAACATGTAATAGTAGGAAGTGAAATTTTTAAATGTAGTATATCATTACTACTTGGTGGCGACACCTATTGGCGAAAAGCGGCAACAAAGTTCCTTTCTCCTCTGTAAATTCTGTAAAATATATATCAATTATTTTACCTGTAAATTCTGACAAATCAAAATCAATCCTTACATTCTCCCCTCTCTAAACGAGTTCTACCCTTAGATCCTCCCTCTCACTCATGCTCTTTCCCTTCCCTCTTGTTTATAATGTACTTGTACGGGTTCGAAACCAGTGTCAAACAGGTTTGAAATATATTTGATGTGATAGTTTAGAGATAGTTTTTTTTCCAAGCATTTCCCTGTAAAAGGATCTCGTTGACCTTTTTTTTTTTACTATTATGCTTAAATTTTTTTCTTTGTTTTGTTTTCCTAATACTATCCTATAGTTGAGTGCCTATATAATAGCTACTAAGGTCGCCAAATGTCGAGTTTGCGGCCGCTCACATCACACATTGTTGCATCGGTACACAGTAACTGAAAATAGTCTCGCGTTGCCGCCACCCCAGAGAGTTCGTCTCCTCCTTTAAATCAGGATCACCCTTCCACCTCAAATGCTCTGCATTCGACGTCGTTGGACAAGGTGATACTGGCTGCGTCGATCGTAAGGGTTCGAACAAAATCCGGTGAACACATTTTGGCCAGAGCTTTCCTTGATTCTGGATCTCAGACAAACTTCATTACGGAAGACCTCGCCCACCGCTTACAGATACGTAGAGAGGAGTCATGTATTAACTTACTTGATATTGGTGAATCAAATTCTTAAGTTAAGAATAAAATAAAAGTTTAAGAATAAATAAAATAAATAAGAATAGAATAAAATATGTCGCGCATAAATGATAGCGAGTTCCCCTTTGATTTCTGGATCATGAAATCAATTTCAGGATATCACCCTGACCAGTCAGTTATGTAACGAACCGTTACATTCGTATAGATATTCATACTGATAGCACTAAGTTACTTTGCATACATATTCGTACTAATAGCACTAAGTTACGTTGTCATATATAATCCAACAACACAAACACTATACACCAGACATTTACAGTCCCACGCGCCGATCGATTTCTGCAGAATCGACACACGCGCCATAATTTTCACAGAGTTACCCAACTCCAGTTCCCCCCGAGTTACACAACTCCCACGCAGGTCATTCCTCGGTACGACCGAGCCAATGACCACAGCCTAGACTCAGCTCATTTCTCGGTGCATCCGAGGCAATGAGCGTGTCGGTGGCACGCGCGGAGAACTCGACACCAACCCAGCACCCAGACTTGCGGACTCAACACAGGAAATCGGCCTTAAATAGGCCGAGCCCGCGATCCATCAGGGCAGTCCATCGCCTATCCAAAAACACGGCAGTCCATCGCCTATCCTAAAACACGGCAGTCCATCGCCTATCATAAACCAAAACGGCAGTCCATCGGCAGTCCATCGCCTATTCTAAAACGTATCGCCTCCGCAAGAACACTATACACGAAACCACTACACGACACCAAACCCCGAGAGAACAATACAGAACACAAATAAAAAGCCAGTTAAATAACATCAAAACCAAAACTCACGAAGTGTCATCATTTCTTCGCCGAAGCGCGAACACAAAAATCAGGTGACACAACAAGCCATATTACCGCATACACCAAAACTCAGGTGTCAGCGTTTTTCCTTTCATCGCCAAGTGCGATCGCCCAAAGCACCTACACGGTAACAAGACTCCACGCCCGCTCCACTTTCGGTCTCACGGCCAAGCCCTACCCTAAAGTTCCAGCAGTACTACAAAATTTCTTGTAGAGAACCCTGGACAGACTGAGCTTACCCCAGTCTGAAATAGGTATCATTACAAGTGGCGCCCGAGCAGGGACTTACGGAAACTTTAAGGAGATTTCAAAGCCAACTTTCTGGCAACTTTAAGGAAACTTAAAGAGAAAACCTTAACACGGGGCTACGTGGATTAAAGACCCACGGCCACCGAGAAAAGAATAGTAGAGCTAACCACAGAACACAAGTCCGGTACAAAACCAAATTCGCGCGCACCCACCCGAATCCAGTCGCGAGTGCCACCGGGAAAGTAAACGCGATGACCAAGTGCTAAAACAGTAAAAGTGCCCAAAAAAAAAAAACAACACCGAGGAAAACTCAGTCCAATCACCATGGAAGCCTACGAAGACGACGCGAGCATTGATTTCCACACCAGCGAGCCAGTCGCCAATCCAGGCGTCAGCATCGGCTGGATCTACAAGCGCCGCCGAGATGAGCTGGAGGCCTTCGCCAAGGAATTCGAATTTGACACCGAAGGAACTGTTGAAGAGTTGCGCAAGAACTTTGCCACACTAGTCGCCGGACCACTCCCGCCGGGTGCCTGGACTCGCTTAGCAGAACTCGAGAGACAATACGCAAGACCAGCAGGAAGCTCCAAGTCCCCGTTGCCCACTTCTCCAGGACCATCAGGCACCGGAGGATGGGACCCCAAAGCAGGCTTGCAAGTCCCCGCAGCCACAGAGCCCACGCCCCGACCACCAATGGTCACAGCCGCCGATCTTCCATGTCCGCCCACTATGGAAACCTCCCTGTGCGCCCACACAGAGAATTATACCGTCGATTGACGCACCCATAATCGGGCCCGACTATAACCACGTCGCACGCACGGCGGAACGCATCCGCGGATGGGGCATCCAGTTCAACGGAGAGGATGACCCACTATCGTTTCTGGAACTACTCGAGGAACGCGCACGCGCCTACGGAGTGGACACCAACCAACTGCCTCGGAGCATGGCCGAACTACTCACCGACCGAGCCAGTCGCTGGCACCGTACCAGCCAACTACAGGGTAGTTCCTGGGCATATTTCCGCCAGGAGTTTCTGACGTATTTTCTGCCGCCAAGGTATTTCGAACAATTGGAGGACCAGATCCGAGGCCGCAAGCAAGCGGTGGGAGAACCATTCAAAGACTATCTCATCGAGATACGGCTACTCATGCACCATGCCGAGTACGACCTAGACACGGAGCTTTACCGGATCTACGACAACGCCCTGCCAGGACTCCAGCTATACGTGCGACGAGACGAATTGAAAAGTTTGTCACAGCTAACCCGATTAGCGGCAGAGTACGAGCTTATTCACGAGAGGAAACACGCAACGACCCCCGCACCCATGCGAATCCCACCAAGAGACACCAGGCCGGCAAGACAACCAGACCGCAGAGAAGGTGAGTCCTACCGTACCACCTTTCGGAGACCCCATTGGGATTCAGCCGACACACCACGCAGACAGTCATCGAATCAAAATAATGCAACGAACCACGACGTCGCCCATCGAATGGTCACCACTCCCATTGCCAACCCTCGCGCAGCCTGTCGCCGATGTGGTCAAGCTGGACACGCCGCCTACGACTGCACCAACGCTTCGATCCTATTCTGCTGGGAATGTGGAAAACGCGGCACTCGGACCGTCGACTGCTGCCGCCGAACCACGTCGGGAATCGACACGCGTCCTCAACTGACCCGGGATCAGCCGAGAACGACGCCTCCACAGACCCGCGACTAAGCAACCCACTAAACGTGAACGACGGCCGAATAGTGGCGATAGTGACAATAGGAGGACAAACAACGGAGGCCACCATCGACACCGGGGCATCCCGCAGTTTCGTCAGCGACAACCTGGCCCGACAACTAAACAACAACTCCAACCTGCAAGATGCATGCGTCCGCATACGCCTGGCTGACGGCTCAGTCAGAGAGATCACACAAGTTCTACTGGCGCACATCAAGCTGGATCAACGAGAGGCCCAAATCCCACTCCTGGTCCTCCCTAACATGCTGGAGCAAGTTATAGTCGGCATGGACTTCCTATGTGCCATCGAAACGACGATCCAATGCGGCACCACGCTGCTAAAGCTACAAGATCGCCACCTCACGCCAACGCCACCGTCAGTTCAATCCAACCACGTACAAGTCACCGAACCCAGCAACAAGAAATCTAGGTCAACCACCGCGAATACACGTCCCCGACCTGCCCCAAACAATACGGAACCCAATAATGCAACGAAGAAAACGACCCCGAAACCAACCACAGCGAACACACGTCCCCGACCTACCCCAAAGATGACGGCACCCAATAATGCAACGAAAAATACGACACCGAAACCAACCACAGCGAAGGCGAAGAACCGGCCCACAACGGAAAACACGAATCCGAAGCAAGCACCGGTAAACTGCAACCAAGCAAACGGGAAAACGAATCCCACGGCCACTACGGAGCACCCGCGTCCTAAGCCAAACCCAGGGAACACACATCCCAAACACACCACGAGGATTTCACACACGAGACAAGAATCAACACACTTGAACCAGGCGCTCGACACAGGAAGCCCAGGATCAAAACAAACTACGGGGCACACGCACCCCGAACCCACCACAAGGATCTCACCCACGAGACAAACCCCAACGAACTGGAACCCGCTCGACACAGGAAGCCCAGGTCCAAGTTCAGCCACCGCGCACCCATGCACCCTACCCTCAACGGAGAAGGTGAACCCACGGACACCCTCAGAGACGACAACCAGCCCCGAACAACGACAACGGCGGCAACAGTGCAACAACCAAACCACGATGGAAACAGCCACGCAAATCCCTTGCTGGTCGGGTCCAACCATCGAGCTAATATCCACGGAACCCTCCACTCGGAACCGAAATCTAGCCCGATGACCCCCGAAACACCGACCGCAGCCCTGTCGTACCCACGGCCGACGCCACACCGATTTTCGCCAACCCACTGGAGTACCTTCCGCGTACTGACGTGCCCACTAGCGCCATGCACCACGCCATGCCTAGCACCACGTCGTTACCACCAAACAGAGTCGTTACTGAGACCCGCCTGGCCATACGTAGAGCCGGAGACATTACGACCCAGGTATACCGCCAGACCTACGAAACTACGCCACTCACGGCCAACCCTACCCCGATCGTCGCCCACATAAGCGACTACCCAGGTAGGATCGAACCCCCAGCGCGTTCGACACAACCATCCTCCCAGAAGACCCAAGCCAGCCAAAGGACCCCGACACGCCCGATCTCACCGAGCCCAACCCAGAACTGATCTCCGATCCCTGGCCGCCGGACATAGCGCCACAGATCCAAGAATTTCTGGACACAGAACTTCCAAAGTTCAATAATCTCCACGGGACCTCCAACATAGCCGAGCACACCATCGTGATGAGGGATAATCGACCCATCAAACAGAGGTACTACCCAAAGAACCCAGCCATGATGCGGATTATCGACGAGCAAGTCGACCAATTGATCCAAGAAGGTCTCATCGAACCCTCACGAAGCCCACACAGCGCCCCCATCGTACTCGTACGGAAAAAGAACGGCAAATGGCGCATGTGCGTGGACTACCGACAGCTCAACACTCACTCTATTCCTGACGCATACCAACTGCCCCGAATCAACTACATCTTGGAGCGCCTACGGAACGCACGCTTCATAACCACCCTGGATCTGAAGAACGGATACTGGCAAATACCCATGGCCAACGGAAGTCGAGAAGCCACCGCCTTCACGGTCCCCGGCAGAGGTCTCTATCAATGGAAAGTGATGCCCTTCGGATTACATTCTGCACCAGCAACATTTCAACGGGCCCTTGATACCGTGATCGGAGCCGACATGGAACCCTACGCATTCGCATATTTAGACGACATTGTCGTCGTCGGACGAGACTTCAAGGACCACCTACACAACCTGGCGAACCTGCGGATAAACGCGGAAAAGTTCAAGGCACTGCAACGCAAGCCCGTGGGTAGGATGCTTACCCGCAGGGCAGAAGAACCTTTCGCCACATTATGTGCCGACTTCGTAGGACCACTTCCCCGATCAAAACGAGGGAACACCATGCTGCAGGTATTCTTCGACACCTTCTCAAAATGGGTCGAACTAGTGCCCCGGAAAAAAGGCTACCACCGCCACTCTAGAGCTAGCCTTTCGGGAACGCATTCTAAGTCACTTCGGTGTACCAAAACGATTCGTCTGTGACAATGGAACACAGTTCACCAGCCGCTCGTTCCGCACGTTTCTGCAAACAGCCGCCGTGGATCTGTAACACACCGCACCGTATTGCCCCAGGAAAACCCTACGGAACGGGCCAATCGAACAGTGAAGACCATGATTGCACAATTCGTGGAGGACCATCAAAACACATGGGACGAACTCATACCCGAAATATCACTAGCAATTAACCCAGTGTCTCGGAAACAACTGGATTCAGCCCCGCCTTCTTGCTACACGGGAGAGAACCTCGCTTACCTGGGCATTGTACGACGAAGTTACACCAGGGACAGGAAGCCCTCCGGACACAGCCCACACTAAGGCAACCCGACTCAAAGAAGTATTCGCGATAGTGCGGAACAACATTCAGCGGGCGAGTCAAGAACAATCCCGTCACTACAATCTCCGCCGACGACAATGGCGCCCCACGGTGGGTCAACTAGTATTGATCAGGCAACACCACCTTTCCAACGCAGCCGACGGCTTCGCTGCCAAATTGGCCCCAAAATATGATGGGCCATTCAAAGTCAAAGGTTTCGCGTCAACAAATATCGTCAAGTTGCAACACCCCGGAAGTGGGAAACTGAAAGTCGCAAATATCAACGACGTAAAAGAGTACCACGACACGTTGGACAGCGACCCTGCTGAGGAAGCAAACGATACCAGCGATCACAACGACCCCTGACGACGGAAAACCACCAATAGAAACGCCAAAACACGTTGGCAAGAAACTTTGCCGACCCAGGAGTAACCAAAGCGGCCAATTGAAACCCCACCCGGAAGAAAGGGGGGATGTAACGAACCGTTACATTCGTATAGATATTCAGACTGATAGCACTAAGTTACTTTGCATACATATTCGTACTAATAGCACTAAGTTACGTTGTCATATATAATCCAACAACACAAACACTATACACCAGACATTTACAGTCCCACGCGCCGATCGATTTCTGCAGAATCGACACATGCGCCATAATTTTCACAGAGTTACCCAACCCAGTTCCCCGAGTTACACAACTCCACGCAGGTCATTCCTCGGTACGACCGAGCCAATGACCACAGCCTAGACTCAGCTCATTTCTCGGTGCATCCGAGGCAATGACCGTGTCGGTGGCACGCGCGGAGAACTCGACACCAACCCAGCACCCAGACTGTCGGACTCAGCACTGGAAATTGGCCTTAAATAGGCCGAGCCCGCGATCCATCAGGGCAGTCCATCGCCTATCATAAACCAAAACGGCAGTCCATCGGCAGTCCATCGCCTATTCTAAAACGTATCGCCTCCGCAAGAACACTATACACGAAACCACTACACGACACCAAACCCCGAGAGAACAATACAGAACACAAATAAAAGCCAGTTAAATAACATCAAAACCAAAACTCACGAAGTGTCATCATTTCTTCGCCGAAGCGCGAACACAAAAAATCAGGTGACACAACAAGCCATATTACCGCATACACCAAAACTCAGGTGTCAGCGTTTTCCTTTCATCGCCAAGTGCGATCGCCCAAAGCACCTACACGGTAACAAGACTCCACGCCCGCTCCACTTTCGGTCTCACGGCCAAGCCCTACCCTAAAGTTCCAGCAATACTACAAAATGTCTTGTAGAGAACTCTGGACAGACTGAGCTTACCTCAGTCTGAAATAGGTATCATTACAGTTAATGTAACTGATTGGAAAATCCCAGAGAACCTACCACTGGCAGACCCCTATTTCTACAAGCCACAAAGAATAGACATGCTGATGGAGCTGAATCATTCTTTGAGTTATTATCTGTTAGTCAAATCAAGAAAGGTCCTGACTATCCAACTCTTCAGAAGACCCTTCTTGGCTGGGTTGCTATCTCCAAAGAAAATTATTTCGCCTGAGCACACGTTATGTGAAAATTACTATCGGATTTTTTTTAGGTCCAGATACAGGCCTTCGCGGACGCCTCTATGAGAACTTATGGAGCGTGCGTCTATATACGCAGCAGAACTGCAGAAGGTTTGAAGATATCGTTGTTGACGTCGAAGTTCAAAGTAGCGCCGCTCAAGACCAAAATGCTCCAATGGCTTGAGTTATGTGCCGCTCACCTTCTTGCGGATCTCTGCCACAGAATCAAGCCCTTATTAAAGATCCTTATCGAACGAGCTGTTTATTGGTCAGACTCTGAAGTGACGCTGCACTGGATTCGGTCGCATCCATCTACGTTGTCGACGTTCGTTTCGAATAGGGTGGCTGAGATTCAAGAGTGGTCAGATAAAGCTACGTGGCGGCATGTCCCGACAAAACAGAACCCATCAGACATTGTGTCAAAAGGTTGTGACGTCAAAGAAATCGTCCAGTCAGTCTGGTTCGAAGGTCCATCATTTCTGAAGGATGAGGAAGAGAGTTGGCCTAAAAACCCTCATTTCGAGCCTTCAGAAGATGTTGAGCTGGAGATGAGGAAGATATCGGTCGGACTGACTGCTGCCGTGGAAAGTTCGGAGTTGGTAGATGTCATCGAAGGATTCTCGTCACACCTCAAGCTGCTTAGAGTGTTTTGTTATATGTTGTGAAGGAGCGGATGCTCCCCCACATTCCTTTCCCCGATTTTCCCACGAAGAGATCACTACCTGAGTGATTTCGTGATCTAGTGATTTCTAGGGGAAATATGGGGAAACCGTGTTCCGCGGCCAACTCTGGCAACGAAACCCAGAGCGCAAGAGAGCGAAAGCTCGGCCCGGAAAGCTCGGACAACGGAGAGCGTAAAGCTCCAACGCCAAGAATATCAACGACGCTGAGAGAGAAAGAGAGCGCTGGAAACAATAGCAACGGCCGCCAAGAATATCAACGACGACGACGAGAGAGCAGCAACTATGCCGCAACTAAGGAGATATTGGGGTAAGCGAGTCTCACCGTCGTGAAAAGAAGGGTGCTTAGCGTTGCGGTTAGGTAGGGGAAACAGAAGATATTGAAGAATAGAAAGTGGATAAAGAATTTAACTACGCGTCTAACTTGTGTATCGAGATATGCCTTTTCTTCCCACCCCCGTAGTAGTTGCCTGAAGGTGCCGCCCGGTAATCGCCCAGCCGCCTTTAGAAAACCGCGCCCTTCCCTCCCTTCTGTGACCAATAGTGCCCAAAGGTGGCGTTCGGCAATAGCCTATTCACCTTTGTCGACCTGTTCTTCCACCTCCCACCCCCGTAGTAGTTGCCCAAAGGTGCCGCCCGGCGATCGCCCAGCCGCCTTTACAAAAACCTCGCCCTTCCCCTCCCTTCTGTGACCAATAGTGCCCAAAGGTGGCGTCCGGCGATAGCCTATTCACCTTTGTCGACCTGTTCTTCCACCTCCCACCCTCGTAGTTGTTGCCCGAAGGTGTCGCCCGGCGATAGCCCAGCCACCCTTCGCCAACCCTTCGACATTAGTCGTTCCCCTGTGGCCCGTATTTCTCCCCAGAGGGACCGTCCGGCAACCATTTAGGCATCCGTCGGCGGATCACTGCCTCTCCCCGACCTCCTAGACCGGCAGAGTCCCGGCAAATTACAAATTTATTTGTAGTTTCGACCCTGGCTGGACTGAGAACTGTACCCCAGCGAAATCGCTTCCTTACAGATGGCGCCCGAGCAGGAACTCCGAGATTCCGTTAAGTTTTGAGTGGCCGAACAGCCTAACCTCCATAGCGACAGCAACACCAGCCTAACCGCAGCTAGCGGCAGAGGCGCGGGATCAGCAGCAGCGCCGACAGAAGCGCAGCGGATCTGCAGTAGGGATGGAACGCCAGCGTGAAGGAACCTCGTCCGCCCGGGCTATATAATCGGGACCGTGACCATGGATCGGGACAGTTCACAGTAGACCCGCAGCCGCGACAGAAGACACAGCTTCAAGGATCAGGACAGTTCACCCTAGACCAGCAACCTCAACAGTAGTCAGTGGACCAGCAACCAGGACAGTTCACAGTAGACCCGCAGCCGTGACAGTACGCAGTAGACAATAGACCCGCAGCCTCGACAGAAGACACAGCTCTAAGGAACTTCAAGGACCAACGACCAGGATCACACAGTAGAACCACAGCCGCGACGGAAGACTCAGCTTCAAGAATCAGGACTGTAGTCAGTCGACCAGCAACCAGGACAGTAGTCAGTCGACCAGCAACCTCGACAGTACGCAGTAGACCGACAGCCGAGACGGACAGTAGTCAGTCGACCAGCAGCCTCGACAGAAGACACACAGCCCAAAGAACTTCAAGGATCAGGACAGTAGGCAGTAGACCCGCAGCCGCGACAAAGGACAGAGCTTCAAGGATCAAGACAGTTCACCGTAGTTCAGCAACCTCGACGGTAGGCAGTAGACCCGCAGCCGCGACAAGATACAGCTTCAAGGATCAGGACAGTTCACCGTAGACCAGGAACCTCGACATTCACCGTAGACCAGCAACCTCAAAAAAGGACCAACCACGACAAGGACCCAACCATCCAGGAACCATTAAGGAAAAACCACGGCAGGGACCCAGGACTACCAGCACCAACCACGGCAAGGACACAAGATCACAAAGAACTACCAGGAACAACCACGGCAAGATCAGGACGACAACAAACGGCAAAGATCAAAACGACCAGGAACCACAACAGAAAGGACCCAGGATCTACCACTGCAAGGACCAAGTCGACAAGGAGCCATAACTGCCAGGACCAAGGAGCAAGACTACCAAGACTGATCTAAGGATCAGTGCCATTTAGGCATCCGTCGGCGGATCACTGCCTCCCCGACCTCCTAGACCGGCAGATTTCCCGGCAAATTACAAATTTTTTTGTAGTTTCGACCCTGGCTGGACTGAGAACTGTACCCCAGCGAAATCGCTTCCTTACAGATGGCGCCCGAGCAGGAACTCCGAGATTCCGTTAAGTTTTGAGTGGCCGAACAGCCTAACCTCCATAGCGACAGCAACACCAGCCTAACCGCAGCTAGCGGCAGAGGCGCGGGATCAGCAGCAGCGCCGACAGAAGCGCAGCGGATCTGCAGTAGGGGATGGAACGCCAGCGTGAAGGAACCTCGTCCGCCCGGGCTATATAATCGGGACCGTGACCATGGATCGGGACAGTTCACAGTAGACCCGCAGCCGCGACAGAAGACACAGCTTCAAGGATCAGGACAGTTCACCCTAGACCAGCAACCTCAACAGTAGTCAGTGGACCAGCAACCAGGACAGTTCACAGTAGACCCGCAGCCGTGACAGTACGCAGTAGACAATAGACCCGCAGCCTCGACAGAAGACACAGCTCTAAGGAACTTCAAGGACCAACGACCAGGATCACACAGTAGAACCACAGCCGCGACGGAAGACTCAGCTTCAAGAATCAGGACTGTAGTCAGTCGACCAGCAACCAGGACAGTAGTCAGTCGACCAGCAACCCTCGACAGTACGCAGTAGACCGACAGCCGAGACGGACAGTAGTCAGTCGACCAGCAGCCTCGACAGAAGACACAGCTCCAAAGAACTTCAAGGATCAGGACAGTAGGCAGTAGACCCGCAGCCGCGACAAAGGACAGAGCTTCAAGGATCAAGACAGTTCACCGTAGACCAGCAACCTCGACAGTAGGCAGTAGACCCGCAGCCGCGACACAAGATACAGCTTCAAGGATCAGGACAGTTCACCGTAGACCAGGAACCTCGACATTCACCGTAGACCAGCAACCTCAAAAAGGACCAACCACGACAAGGACCCAACCATCCAGGAACCATTAAGGAAAAACCACGGCAGGGACCCAGGACTACCAGCACCAACCACGGCAAGGACACAAGATCACAAAGAACTACCAGGAACAACCACGGCAAGAATCAGGACGACAACAAACGGCAAGGATCAAAACGACCAGGAACCACAACAGAAAGGACCCAGGATCTACCACTGCAAGGACCAAGTCGACAAGGAGCCATAACTGCCAGGACCAAGGAGCAAGACTACCAAGACTGATCTAAGGATCAGTTCCAAACGAAGAACGACTGGAAGGACGACAGCGGATTCATAACTCGACCCGGACTCCAAGAACCACGAAACAGTAGCCAGGCACCACCCGTTCAGGGATCAGTGACCGAAAAGCGATTGAAAGGCCCACAGGAAATCGGAGCCTCGAAACAGAAGCCAGAGGACCACGAGTAAGTATACCACCGCCCAGGAACAGGACAATAAGCCAGCGGCTTCGGATGGTCATAGGGACCAATTGCCAAGACACACCCGTGGCCACCAGCCTTAACCGCGAGGTGAGTAACCCCCCAAGTGCTTAGTGAGTGTAGTGCAGGGCAAAGGACCCAGGTCAAACCAAGGAAGTGGAACCCAGTCGGACACCCAACGCGACAAAACACGGGCTATGGGCGTACAGTGGGTCTCATACCGGCGCAAGGATGAGCTGCAGGCCATTGCCGCGGAACTCGACCTGGCGGAAGACGGCACCGTGGAGGAGTTGCGGAGGCGAATCGCGAGTCTCATCTCACGAGGTGACCACTCGGAGGCGATCAAGCAACGATCCCTCAGCCGAAGGATGCCGAACCGCACGTCATGGAAGGGATGAAATCTCGTACGCCAGCCTCGCCGACAAATTGCGCAGCTGGGGATTGAAGTTCGACGGACATTCGGACGCGTTGGCATTCATCGAACGGCTAGGGGAGCGTGTGGAATCCTATGGAGGGAGCCCAGAACAGTTGCACCGAGCTATTTCTGGCTTACTCACCCACAAGGCGGAGGGATTGTTTAGGACCTTCCAGATGCAAGGGAAGCCCTGGACCAAGTTACGAAAGGAGTGCTTGAACTTCTTTTTGCCCCCAAGGTATTTTCAGTGACTGGAAGACACGATCCGAGCCGGTACCAACGACCCAATGAGGCCTTTCAGACCTACTTGATCGACTTGCGACTCATGATGTGGGAGCTCAATACACGCAGGAGCGGAATTGGAAAGGATTTATGAGAACTTGAGGCCCGAGTACCAACTTTTCACCAGGAGACACGAATTCGAGACCTTAAGGGAGCTCACGCAACTGATAGTGGCATACGAGACGGCGCGAGACCGCGGACAAAGCCACCCGGCTTTAAACCGCCTGCATATAAGAACACAAAACACAATACCACGTACCCTATTTTGTAATCACAAACCAAAACCACGAAAACCATACACCCGGCACTGTACGCCGATCGATCTTTGCGGAAGCAACACACACGCCCCAATTTCCGCAGAGTTACACAACCCACGATTCCCACCAACTTACCAGAATTTCAAAACTACACAACTCATTTCTCGGTACCACCGATGCAATGACCAGGTCAGTGGGACGCGCAGGAGAACTCGATACCACTTCCGTGACCACAAACTGCGGACTCAGCCATCGAGATCGCGCTTAAATAGCCCGAGCCCTCGATCAATCGGGACAGTCCATCGCCTATTCTACACAGTAACGGCAGTCCATCCGCCGTGCCTACTAGAACAAGTCCAGAACAAGAACCACACAACACAAAGACAATTAAATAATTACAATAAAAGCATTAAAGAAAACCCATCAAAACAAAACTCAACTAAGTGTCATCATTTCTTCGCCGAGCGCGAACACAACTCAGGTGACCCAGAAACACATTGCCGCGCACACCAAAACTCAGGTGTCAGCGTTTTTCCCTTTCATCGCCCAGAGCGATTACCAAACTACCTATACGGTAGTCAGACTCGACGCCCACTCCACTTTCGGTCTCACGGCCAAGCCCCTGCCCTAAAGTTCCCGCGAACTACAAATTCCTTGTAGGGAAGAATCCTGGACAGACTGACCTACCTCAGCCTGAGATAGGTTCTCACAAGTGGCGCCCGAGCAGGGACTTACGGCAACTTTAAGGAGATTTCAAAGCCAACTTTCTGGCAACTTTAAGGAAACTTAAAGAGAAAACCTTAACACGGGGCTACGTGGATTAAAGACCCACGGCCACCGAGAAAGAATAGTAGAGCTAACCACAGAACACAAGTCCGGTACAAAACCAAATTCGCGCACCCACCCGAATCCAGTCGCGAGTGCCACCGGGAAAGTAAAACGCAGTGACCAAGTGCTAAAACAGTGAAAAGTGCCCAAAACAAAACCGAGGAAAACTCAGTCCAATCACCATGGAAGCCTACGAAGACGACGCGAGCATTGATTTCCACAACAGCGAGCGAATCGCCAATCCAGGCGTCAGCGTCGGCTGGATCTACAAGCGCCGCCGAGACGAGCTGGAGGCCTTCGCCAAGGAATTCGAGTTTGACACCGAAGGAACTGTCGAAGAGTTGCGCAAGAACTTTGCCACACTAGTCGCCAGACCACTCCCGCCGGGTGCCTGGACTCGCTTGGCAGAACTCGAGAGACAATACGCGAAACCAGCAGGACGCTCCAAGTCCCCGCTGCCCACTACCCAGGACCATCAGGCACCGGAAGATGGGACCCCAAAGCCAGCTTGCAGGTCCCCGCAGCCCCAGAGCCCACGCCCCGACCACCAGCGGTCACAGCCGCCGATCTTCCAAGGCCGCCCACTACGGAAACCTCCCGCTCGCCCACACAGAAAACTGTGCCAGCGATAGACGCACCCATAAGCGGGCCCGACTATAACCACGTCGCACGCACGGCAGAACGCATCCGCGGATGGGGCATCCAGTTCAACAGAGAAGATGACCCACTATCGTTTCTGGAACTACTCGAGGAACGCGCACGTGCCTACGGAGTGGACAACAACCAGCTGCCTCGGAGCATGGCCGAACTACTCACCGACCAAGCCAGTCGCTGGCACCGCACCAGTCAACTACAGGGCAGTTCCTGGGAACATTTCTGCCAGGAGTTTCTGGCATATTTTCTGCCGCCAAGGTATTTCGAACAATTGGAGGACCAGATCCGAGGCCGCAAGCAAGCGGTGGGAGAACCATTCAAAGACTATCTCATCGAGATACGGCTCCTCATGCACCATGCCGAGTACGACCTAGACACGGAGCTTTACCGGATCTACGACAACGCCCCTGCCAGGACTCCAGCTATACGTGCGACGAGACGAATTGGAAAACTTGTCACAGCTAACCCGATTAGCGGCAGAGTACGAGCTTATTCACGAGAGGAAACGCGCAACGACCCCCGCACCCATGCGAAGCCCACCAAGAGACACCAGGCCGGCAAGGCACCCAGACCGCAGAGAAGGTGAGTCCTATCGTACACCCTTTCGGAGACCCCAGTGGGATTCAGCAGCCCCACCGCGCAGACAGTCATCGAATCAAAATAGTACAACGAACCAGGACGTCGCCCATCGAATGATCACCACTCCCATTGCCAACCCACGCGCAGCCTGTCGCCGATGTGGACAAGCTGGACACGCCGCCTATGACTGCACCAACGCTTCGATCCTATTCTGCTGGGAATGTGGAAAGCGCGGCACTCGGACCGTCGACTGCTGCCGCCGGGCCACGTCGGGAAACGACACGCGTCCTCGACTGACACGGGATCAGCCGAGAACGACGCCTTCCCAGACCCGCAACTAAGCAACCCACTACACGTGAACGACGGCCGAATAGTGGCGATAGTGACAATAGGAGGACAAACAACGGAGGCCACCATCGACACCGGGGCGTCCCGAAGTTTCGTCAGCGACAACCTGGCCCGACAACTAAACAACAACTCCAACCTGCAAGATGCATGCGTCCGCATACGCCTGGCTGACGGCTCAGTCAGAGAGATCACACAAGTTCTACTGGCGCACATCAAGCTGGATCAACGAGAGGTTCAAATCCCACTCCTGGTCCTACCAAACATGCTGGAGCAAGTTATAGTCGGCATGGACTTCCTATGTGCTATCGAAACGACGATCCAATGCGGCACCACGCTGCTAAAGCTACAAGATCACCACCTCACGCCAACGCCACCGGCAGTTCAATCCAACCACGTACAAGTCACCAACCTCAGCAACAAGAAATCTAGGTCAACCACCGCGAATACACGTCCCCGACCTACCACAAAGAATACGGCACCCAATACCGAAACGAAGAATACGACCCCGAAACCAACCACAGCGAACACACGTCCCCAACCTACCGCAAAGAAGACGGCACCCAATAATGCAACGAAGAATACGACACCGAAACCAACCACAGCGAAAGCGAACAACCGGCCCACAACGGAAAACACGAATCCGAAGCAAGCACCTGTAAACTGCAACCAAGCAAACGGGAAAACGAATCCCACGGCCACTACGGAGCACCCCGCGTCCTAAGCCAACCACAGGGATCACACATCCCAAACACACCACGAGGATCTCACACACGAGACAAGAATCAACACACTTGAACCAAGCGCTCGACACAGGAAGCCCAGGATCAAAACAAACTACGGGACACACGCACCCCGAACCCACCACAAGGATCTCACCCACGAGACAAACCCCAACGAACTGGAAACCGCTCGACACAGGAAGCCCAGGTCCAAGTTCAGCCACCGCGCACCCATGCACCCTACCCTCAACGGAGAAGGTGAACCCACGGACACCCTCAGAGACGACCACCAGCCCCGAACAACGACAACGGCAGCAACAGTGCAACAAGCCACGAGGGAAACAGCCACGCAAACCCCTTGCTGGTCGGGTCCAACCATCGAACTAATATCCACGGAACCGGAATCTAGCCCGATGACCCCCGAAACACCGACCGCAGCCCTGTCGTACCCACGGCCGACGCCACCCCGATCTTCGCCAACCCACTGGAGTACCTTCCGCGTACTGACGTGCCCACTAGCGCCATGCACCACGCCATGCCTAACACCACATCCGAAATCTTCGTCGCCCAACCAAGTCGTTGCTGCGAAAACAGAGTCGCCACTGAGACCCGTCTGGCCATACATCGATCTGGAGACATTACAACCCAGGTATACCGCCAGACCCACGAAGCTACGCCACCCACGGCCAACGCTAACCCGATCGTCGCCAACATAAGCGACTACCCAGGTAGGATCGAACACCCCAGCGCGATCGACACAACCATCCTCCCAGAAGACCCAAGCCAGCCAAAGGACCCCGACACCCCCGATCTCACCGAACCCGATCCAGAACTGATCTCCGATCCCTGGCCGCCGGACATAGCGCCACAGATCCAAGAATTTCTGGACACAGAGCTTCCAAAGTTCAATGATCTCCACGGGACCTCCAACATAGCCGAGCACACCATCGTCATGAGGGATAATCGACCCATCAAACAGAGGTATTACCCAAAGAACCCAGCCATGATGCGGATTATCGACGAGCAAGTCGACCAACTGATCCAAGAAGGTCTCATCGAACCCTCACGAAGCCCACACAGCGCCCCCATCGTACTCGTACGTAAAAAGAATGGCAAATGGCGCATGTGCGTGGACTACCGACAACTCAACGCTCACTCTATTCCTGACGCATACCCACTGCCCCGAATCAACTACATCTTGGAGCGCCTACAGAACGCACGCTTCATAACCACCCTGGATCTGAAGAACGGATACTGGCAAATACCCATGGCCAACGGAAGTCGAGAAGCCACCGCCTTCACGGTCCCCGGCAGAGGTCTCTATCAATGGAAAGTGATGCCCTTCGGATTACATTCTGCACCAGCAACATTCCAACGGGCCTTGGATACTGTGATCGGTGTCGACATGGAACCCTACGCATTCGCATATTTAGACGACATTGTCGTAGTCGGACGAGACTTCAAGGACCACCTACACAACCTGGCAATAGTCCTCTCTCGCCTTCGAAAAGCGAACCTGCGGATAAACGCGGAAAAGTGCACATTTTTCCAAAGCCGGATCAAATATCTTGGTCACGTCATCAGCGAAGAAGGTATCCACACGGACCCCGACAAGATTGCTGCCGTCAAAGAACTCAAGCCACCCACGAACCTAAAGGAGCTACGTCAGTGCATCGGAATGGCATCATGGTACCGAAGATTCGTTCCAAACTTTGCTACAGTAGTCCAGCCAATGTCTCAGCTACTCAAGAAAGGGCAAACATGGACATGGACCGCAGATCAACAAGCGGCCTTCGACCAACTAAAGGAACTACTCACGACCGCTCCCGTACTTGCTTGCCCCGATTTCAACGTCAAGTTTTCACTACAGACCGATGCGAGCAACCTCGGCATAGGCGCCGTACTCACGCAAGAGATCGAAGGAAAGGAACGCGTCATCGCCTATGTCAGCCGACGCTTGAACCAGGCCGAAGAAAACTACTCCGCCACCGTCAAGGAATGCCTCGCCGTAATTTGGGCAATCCGAAAACTACGCTGCTACCTAGAAGGATACCGGTTCGACGTTATAACCGACCATCTCGCGCTGAAATGGCTGAACACTCTGGAGAGCCCCTACGGAAGAGTAGCGAGATGGGCGCTCGACCTCCCAACAGTACCAGTACGACATCCACTATAGAGCAGGGAAACAAAACGTGGTTGCCGATGCCCTGTCCCGACAACCCTTGGAGACGCTAGCAAGAATCGAAGAGGACGCAACATCTTGCCCCTGGCTCACACGAAGGATTCAGCAAACCAAAGAAGAACCCGATAAATACCCCGACTACGTCATCGAGAATGGAGAACTCTACAGACATCTGGGCCACGGAGCCGACGATCACGACTACGTGTCATGGAAACTTTGCGTCCCGAAAGACCGACGCCAAAAGAGTCCTCAAGGAATGCCATGACCAGCCCACGGCAGGCCACCTCGGCATTCGGAAAACCATCACACGGATCGCACAACGATATTACTGGCCCGGCCTACACCGCGATGTGAGGAAGTACGTACGCAGCTGTGTGAGCTGCCAAAAGTTTAAGGCACTGCAACGCAAGCCCGTGGGTAGGATGCTTAACCGCAGGGCAGAGGAACCTTTCGCCACACTATGCGCCGACTTCGTAGGGCGACTTCCCCGATCAAAACGAGGGAACACCATGCTACTGGTATTCTTCGACACCTTCTCAAAATGGACCGAACTAGTGCCACTTAAGAAAGCTACCACAGCTACCCTAGAGCTAGCTTTTCGGGAACGCATTCTAAGTCACTTCGGCGTACCAAAACGATTCGTCTGTGACAATGGAACACAGTTCACCAGCCGCTCATTCCGCCTGTTTATGCAAACAGCCGGCGTTGAGCTGCAACACACCGCACCGTATTGCCCCAGGAAAACCCGACGGAACGGGCCAATCGAACAGTAAAGACGATGATTGCACAATTCGTGGAGGACCATCAAAACACATGGGACGAACTCATCCCCGAGATATCACTAGCAATTAACTCCAGTGTCTCGAAACAACTGGATTCAGCCCCGCCTTCCTGCTACACGGGAGAGAATCTCGCTTACCTGGAGCATTATACGACGAAGTTACACCAGGGACAGGAAGCCCTCCGGACACAGCCCACACTAAAGCGACCCGACTCAAAGAAGTGTTCGCGATAGTGCGGAACAACATTCAGCGGGCGAGTCAAGAGCAATCCCGTCACTATAATCTCCGCCGCCGACAATGGCGTCCCACGGTGGGTCAACTAGTACTGATCAGACAACACCACTCTCCAACGCAGCCGACGGTTTCGCTGCGAAATTGGCCCCAAAATATGATGGGCCATACAAAGTCAAAGGGTTCGCGTCAACAAATATCGTCAAGTTGCAACACCCCGGAAGTCGGAAACTGAAATTAGCAAATATCAACGACCTGAAAGAGTACCACGACACGTTGGACAGCGATCCTGCTGAGAAAGCAAACGACACCAGCGATCACAACGACCCCCTGACGACGGAAAACCACCAATAGAAACGCCAAAACACGTTGGCAAGAAACTTTGCCGACCCAGGAGTAAGCAAAACGGCCAATTGCAACCCACCCGGAAGAAAGGGGGGGTGTAACGAACCTCGGGTCCGTTACATTCATATAAATATTCATATTCATAGCACTAAGCTACTTTGTCATATAAGAACACAAAACACAATACCACGTACCCTATTTTGTAATCACAAACCAAAACCACGAACACCATACACCCGGCACTGTACGCCGATCGATCTTTGCGGAAGCAACACACACGCCCCAATTTCCGCAGAGTTACACAACTCCACGATTCCCACCAACTTACCAGAATTTCAAAACTACACAACTCATTTCTCGGTACCACCGATGCAATGACCAGGTCAGTCAGGGACGCGCAGGAGAACTCGATACCACTTCCGTGACCACAAACTGCGGACTCAGCCATCGAGATCGCGCTTAAATAGCCCGAGCCCTCGATCAATCGGGACAGTCCATCGCCTATTCTACACAGTAACGGCAGTCCATCCGCCGTGCCTACTAGAACAAGTCCAGAACAAGAACCACACAACACAAAGACAATTAAATAATTACAATAAAAAGCATTAAAGAAAACCCATCAAAACAAACTCAACTAAGTGTCATCATTTCTTCGCCGAGCGCGAACACAACTCAGGTGACCCAGAAACACATTGCCGCGCACACCAAAACTCAGGTGTCAGCGTTTTTCCCTTTCATCGCCCAGAGCGATTACCAAACTACCTATACGGTAGTCAGACTCGACGGCCACTCCACTTTCGGTCTCACGGCCAAGCCCTGCCCTAAAGTTCCCGCGAACTACAAATTCCTTGTAGGGAAGAATCCTGGACAGACTGAGCCTACCTCAGCCTGAGATAGGTTCTCACAACCACGACCCTGGACACCGGAGCAACCCTCTCGTTTGTCAGCCAGCGAACAGGAAGGGAGCTAAGCACGGGAGGAACAACAACGTGAGGACACGGGTCCGCCTGGCGGATGGAACTACAAAGGAAGTGACGC
This sequence comes from Drosophila bifasciata, assembly GCA_009664405.1. Taxonomy (NCBI): domain Eukaryota; kingdom Metazoa; phylum Arthropoda; class Insecta; order Diptera; family Drosophilidae; genus Drosophila; species Drosophila bifasciata. The sequence goes on from CM019044.1 coordinate 28,049,424, forward strand.
AAGCCGTGACCGTCAAAGTAAGACTGGACCAACAGGAAACGACGGTAACCTTGCTGATACTGCCCATTGTGGTTGCAGACCTCATCCTCGGACTCGAGTTTCTATGCGGCATCAAAACAGTCCTCCAATGCGGACGTGCCTACATCCAGTTGACCCGGGAAATCAATCCCTCGCCGCCCGCAACACCTTGCACAGTGACCCTCCACGACGACCCTTCCCCGACCAAGCCGACCAAGACCAAGCTTCGAAGACCAATCCCAGGACTAACCACACGGAAATCAACAGGACAACGCTTTTTACACCACCAGACCAGGAGAGACCCATAATCACCCACATTACCACGCCTTCGAACCTCGACCAAGCCAGACAGCACAGTGCAAATACCACGGAAATGAGACCAGGATCAGACCAAGCCGTACCACGAAGTACCAGGACATCAGGATTAACCACAAACAGGAGCTCGACGGAGACGACTGCGACACCGCTGGATACAACCAGCGGTCCCTTCTTGAGTAGCTGAGACATTGGTTGGACTACTGTAGCAAAGTTTGGCACGAATCTTCGGTACCAGGATGCCATTCCGATGCACTGACGTAGTTCTTTTAGGTTCGTGGGTGGCTTGAGTTCGGCTCCGATCACAGTATCGGGCCCTTGATACCCTTGATGGAATGTTGCTGGTGTAGAATGTATGAAGCGTGCGTTCTGGAGGCGCTCCAAGATGTAGTTGATTCTGGGCAGTGGGTATGCGTCAGGAATAGAGTGAGTGTTGAGTTGTCGGTAGTCAACGCACATGCGCCATTTGCCGTTCTTTTACGTACGAGTACGATGGGGGCGCTGTGTGGGCTTCGTGAGGGTTCGATGAGACCTTCTTGATCAATTGGTCGACTTGCTCGTCGATAATCCTCATCATGGCTGGGTTCTTTGGATAGTACCTCTGTTTGATGGGACGATTATCCCTCATGACGATGGTGTGCTCGGCTATGTTGGAAGTCCCGTGGAGATTATTGAACTTTGGAAGTGCTGTGTCCAGAAATTCTTGGATCTGTGGCGCTATGTCCGGCGTCCAGGGATCGGAGATCAGTTCTGGGTCGGGGTCGGTGAGATCGGGGGTGTCGGGGTCCTGTGGCTGGCCTGGGTCTTCTGGGAGGATGGTTGTGTCGAACGCGCTGGGGTGTTCGATCCTACGTGGGTAGTCGCTTATGTGGGCGACGATCGGGGTAGCGTTGGCCGTGAGTGGCGTAGCTTCGTGGGTCTGGCGGTATATCTGGGGGTAATGTCTCCAGATCTACGTATGGCCAGGCAGGTCTTAGTGACGACTCTGTTTTCGCAGCAACGACTTTTTTGGGCGACGAAGATTTCGGGCGTGGTGCTAGGCATGGCGTGGTGCATGGCGCTAGTGGGCACGTCAGTACGCGGCAGGTACTCCAGTGGGTTGGCGAAAATCGGTGTGGCGTCGGCCGTGAGTACGACAGGGCTGCGGTCGGTGTTTCGGGGGGTCAACGAGCTAGATTCCGGTTCCGAGTGGAGAGGTTCTGTGGATATTAGTTCGATGATTGACCCGACCAGCAAGGGATTTGCGTGGCTGTTTCCCTCGTGGTTTGGTTGTTGCACTGTTGCCGCCGTTGTCGTTGTTCGGGGCTGGTTGTCGTCTCTGAGGGTGTCCGTGGGTTCACCTTCTCCGTTGAGGGTAGGGTGCATGGGTGCGCGGTGGCTGAACTTGGACCTGGGCTTCCTGTGTCGAGCGGGTTCCAGTTCGTTGGGGTTTGTCTCGTGTGTGAGATCCTTGTGGTAGGTTCGGGATGCGTGTGCCCCGTAGTTTGTTTTGATCCTGGGCTTCCTGTGTCGAGCGCCTGGTTCAAGTGTGTTGATTCTTGTCTCGTGTGTGAGATCCTCGTGGTGTGTTTGGGATGTGTGTTCCCTGGTTTGGCTTAGGACGCGGGTGCTCCGTAGTGGTCGTGGGATTCGTTTTCCCGTTTGCTTGGTTGCAGTTTACCGGTGCTTGCTTCGGATTCGTGTTTTCCGTTGTGGGCCGGTTCTTCGCTTTCGCTGTGGTTGGTTTCGGTGTCGTATTCTTCGTTGCATTATTGGGTGCCGTCTTCTTTGCGGTAGGTCGGGGGCGTGTGTTCGCTGTTGTTGGTTTCGGGGTCGTATTCTTCGTTTCGGTATTGGGTGCCGTATTCTTTGTGGTAGGTCGGGGAAATGTGTTTGCTGTTGTCGTTTCCCGACGTGGTTCGACGGCAGCAGTCGACGGTCCGAGTGCCGCGTTTTCCACATTCCCAGCAGAATAGGATCGAAGCGTTGGTGCAGTCATAGGCGGCGTGTCCAGCTTGACCACATCGGCGACAGGCTGCGCGAGGGTTGGCAATGGGAGTGGTGACCATTCGATGGGCGACGTCTTGGTTCGTTGTGCTGGTTTGATTTGATGCCTGTCTGCGCGGTGTGTCTGCTGAATCCCAATGGGGTCTCCGAAAGGGGGTACGGTAGGACTCACCTTCTCTGCGGTCTGGGTGTTTTGCCGGGTGGGATTCGCATGGGTGCGGGAGTCGTTGCGTGTTTCCTCTCGGGAATAATCTCGTACTCTGCCGCTAATCGGGTTAGCTGTGACAAACTTTCCAGTTCGTCTCGTCGCACGTATAGTTGGAGTCCTGGCAAAACGTTGTCGTAGATCCTATAGAGTTCCTTAACTAGGTCGTACTCGGCATGGTGCATGAGTAGCCGTATCTCGATGAGATAGTCTTTGAATGGTTCTCCCACCGCTTGCTTGCGGCCTCGGATCTGGTCGTCCAATTGTTCGAAATACCTTGGCGGCAGAAAATACGTCAGAAACTCCTGGCGGAAATATGCCCAGGAACTACCCTGTAGTTGGCTGGTACGGTGCCAGCGACTGGCTCGGTCGGTGAGTAGTTCGGCCATGCTCCGAGGCAGCTGTGTGGGCGCACGGGAGGTTTCCATAGTGGGTGGCCTTGGAAGATCGGCGGCTGTGACCACTGTTGGTCGGGGCGTGGGCTCTGGGGCTGCGGGGACATGCAAGCTGGCTTTTGGGGTCCCATCTTCCGGTGCCTGATGGTCCTGGATTAGTGGGCAGCGGGGACTTGGAGCGTCCTGCTGGTCTTGCATATTGTCTCTCGAGTTCTGCTAAGCGAGTCCAGGCACCCGGCGGGAGTGGTCCGGCGACTAGTGTGGCAAAGTTCTTGCGCAACTCTTCAACAGTTTCTTCGGTGTCAAATTCGAATTCCTTGGCGAAGGCCTCCAGCTCATCTCGGCGGCGCTTGTAGATCCAGCCGATGCTGACGCCTGGATTGGCGACTGGCTCGCTGGTGTGGAAATCAATGCTCGCGTCGTCTTCGTAGGCTTCCATGGTGATTGGACTGAGTTTTCCTCGGCGTTGTTTTGGGCACTTTTCACTGTTTTAGCACTTGGTCACTGCGTATATACTAACTATGTAACTCTTGTGGAAATTATGGCGCGTGTGTCGATTCGGCAGAAATCGATCGGCGCGTGGGACTTGGAAATCTGTACAGTGTCAGATGTATGGTGTTTGTGTTGTTGGTGTATAGATGACAACGTAACTTAGTGCTATTAGTACGAATATGAAATGCAAAGTAACTTAGTGCTATCAGTATGAATATCTATACGAATGTAACGGTTCGTTACACACTGGACGACGCTGCAATCGGCCGACGGCGGAATCCATTTCGTAGGTTCGACCAAACCACCCAGAGGACCGTGAACCTTACCAGCATCACTACGACGCAGCTCGTTGGGACCGTCACCCCGACGGCCCGAATCGACGAACCACTACCTACTCCGTGGGTGGCCGCGTTCCTGGAGGAGGAGTTGGTCAAATTTCGGGGACTGGCAGGTATCTCGTTCATAGCCCAGCATACGATCTACAAGAAGGATGACAAGCCCGTGAAGCAACGGTATTACCCGAAAACCCAGCCATGGACTGATCATCAACGACCAAGTCGTCGATGTTACTGCCGGATGGACGGATCGATGGCCTGCCGTGTTTTACAGCGCGCCATGTGCGTCGACTATAGAAAACTCAACGCCAGGTCGATACCGGACGCCTAACCGCTTCCCAGGATTAACCACATCCTCGAGAGACTGCGCGACGCCTGCTACATATCGAACCTGAAATTGAAGAATGGGTACTGGCAGATCCCGATGGCGGAAGGAAGCCGAGAGTGCACAGCCTTCACCGTTCCAGGCAGAGAACTTTTCCATTGGAAAGTCATGCCGTTCGGTCTGCAGTCGGCCCCTGCGACATTTCAGAGAGCTCTGGAAAGCGTTATTGGATCAAAGATGGAACCACACGCCTTCACTTACCTCGATGACATCATCGGTATCGGGAAAGACTTGGAAGGCCATGTCGAAAACCTACAAGAGGTATTCCGAAGGCTACGAGACGCAAAACTGAGGCTGAACCGAAAGAAATGCAGTTTCCAGAGAGCATCGTCTACCTGGAACATGTTGTCAGCGAGCAGGGGATCCATACCGACCGGAGAAGATAGTAGCGGTTCCGAAGCTAACACCTCCCCACGTACCATCAAAGAGCTGAGACGCTGCCCGGGAATGGCCTCATGGTACCGGAGATTCGTCCCAAACTTCGCCACCATCGTTCAACCCTTGACCAGCCTCCTGCAGAAGGACACAACGTGGGCCTGGGGAGAGGAGCAGCATAAATCATTCGAGGATCTGAAGGAGACGCTGACACAGGCGCCAGTCTTAGCATGCCAAGACTTCAGGGAGAAGCTTACCCTACAAATCAACGTCTGCGCCTACGGCTTAGGAACAGTGCTGACACAGCAGATCACCGGGGAGGAGAGAGTCATAGCCTATGGCAGTCGCCGCCTGCTAAAAGCCGAGGAAAACTACTCGGCCACAGAGAAGGAGTGCTAAGCGATCGTCTGGGCCATCAGGACGTTACGATGTTAACTGGAGGGTAAAATCGCACTGAAATGCCTCAACTCCAATCGCCAATCCAACAGGTCGGAACTCCAGCAATACCGGTTCGAGATCCACTACCACCGCGGGAGCCAGACCGCGGTATCAGACGCACTCCCCCGCCAACACAGCGAAGCTCTGCAGCGAGTCGTCGAGGAGCCACCCACGTGCCCCTGGATCAGAAGACTGCTCAAGAGGATCCAGGAACAACCCGAGAAGTGAGGCGATTTCCTCATCGAGAACGAACAAATCTACAAGCAGACATATTGCAGGCCAGACGAGGAAGACTCCCCACCGTGGAAACTGTGCGTCGCCAGCGAGAATCGTCGGCGAGTTCTGGAGGAGAGCCATGACTAGCCCACCGCAGATCATCAAGGGACCCGGACGACTGCCGACCGAGTGACCCGACGGTACTACTGCCCGGGACTCTAAAGGAACGTTGCCCAGTACGTTAAACTGTGCGAGAATTGCCAGAAATTCAAGGTAAGCCAACGGAAACCAGTCGAAAAGATGTATACCCGACAGGCCTAGGGACCATTCGACATCGTATGCGCTGATTTCGTGGGCCCCCTGCCTCGTTCCAAGCACGGCAACACCATGCTCCTCGTTTTCTTTGTCTCCTTCTGCAAGTGGGTAGAACTGGTAACCCTTCCAAAGGCCACCACTGTCCACTTGGAGAAAGCATTCCTGGACGCAGGCTCGGCGTCCCTAGGAAGTTTGTATGTGACAACGGCATACAACTTACAAGCCGCTCCTTCCAAAAGTTCTGCGAACAAGCGGGGATGGCATTGGAGCACACCGCACCGTACACTCCACAACAAAACCCCACCGAGAGGGCGAACAGGACTATCAAAACAATGATCGCGCAATACCTGGGCGACGACCAACGGACATGGATGACCTACTCCCAGAGCTCAGTTTGGCCTTCAACAGCAGTACTTCCAACACCACCGGATTCAGCCCAGCATTTCTCGTACTGTGTCGCGAACCACGATTACCAGGGTCGCTTTACGACGAGGTCAGAGGCATGGGAGAAGAGGCAAAACCAGCACCCGACAAAGCAACGCGGTTGCAGGAGATCTTCAAGATCGTCCAGGACAACACTCAGCGGGCATCCCAGGAGCAACCAAAGCTAGTGACGACCCGCAATCGGGACGCTGGTCCTCCTACGCCAACACCACCTGCCCAAAGCATCGAATGGCTTCGCAGCGAAAATGGCGGCCCGTACAAGGTTGTCGAATTCATTTCGCCCAACATAGTCCGTCAACAAACGCACCAGGGACGTCAAAGGAAGACCGCGAGCTTGGAGGACCTCAAAGAATTCCACGGGATGGAAGGCGACTGAGACGTCTCCGAGGACTCCCGAACGAGCACCGTTTCACGAGGACCACTTACGATAGCGTGCTATTGTAACGTCCTCGCCCCAAAAGGGGCAAACCCAAAAGCCGTAAGCTCCCCTACGTATATATTCCCCTATGGGATTAGTTAAGATAACATGTTTTAATCATTCTCAACCGCACCGCTCAAGCAAGATAGGGGGACACTCCTTCCGGGTAAAGATCACTCACGACCGCGCCGTCACTGTCACTCTGCGGGCCCCCCGAAGTAAGGAGGGGATGGGGAAACCGTGATCCGCGGCCAGCACTGGCAACCAAACCCAGAGCGCAAGAGAGCGAAAGCTCGGCCCGAAAAGCTCGGACAACGGAGAGCGTAAAGCTCCAACGCCAAGAATATCAACGACGCTGAGAGAGAAAGAGAGCGCTGGAAACAATAGCAACGGCCGCCAAGAATATCAACGACGACGAGAGAGAGCAGCAACAATGCCGCAACTAAGGAGATATTGGGGTAAGCGAGTCTCACCGTCGTGAAAAGAAGGGTGCTTAGCGTTGCGGTTAGGTAGGGGAAACAGAAGATATTGAAGAATAGAAAGTGGATAAAGAATTTAACTACGCGTCTAACTTGTGTATCGAGATATGCCTTTTCTTCCCACCCCCGTAGTAGTTGGCTGAAGGTGCCGCCGGCAATCGCCCAGCTGCCCTTAGAAAACCTCGCCCTTCCCCTGAGACCAGTAGTGCCCAAAGGTGGCGTCCGGCGATAGCCTAGTCACCTTTGTTGACCTGTTCTTCCACCTGCCACCCCCGTTGTAGTTGCCCGAAGGTGTCGCCCGGCGATAGCCCAGCCACCCTTCGCCGACCCTGCCTCCTTCCTCGTTCCCCTGTGGCCCGTATTTCTCCACAGAGGGACCGTCCGGCAACCATTTAGGCATCGGTCGACGGATAACTGCCGCCCCCAACCCCTAGACGAGGTTCCACCCAGAAAGGCGCCACTCGCGACTCGGAGTCCCGGAAAATTACAAATTTGTCTGTAATTTCGACCCTGGCTGGACTGAGAACTGTACCCCAGCGAAATCGCTTCATTACAATGTTCCACTTTATAAGAAAACGTAGAAACCCGAGCGTACGGTTCGAAAAAACGGTCTCACCGAACGAGTATGGTGAAGCGTTTTACAAAATTGTCGAAATTATCCAACGTCACGAGTATCGGGAGGAAATAGAGAAAGTTCGGAAAGGATCTACAGTCGGTCCGAGTCTTCAGCGGTTGAACCCATTCATCCATGAAGACACTTGTACTTGGTGTACTTTTTCGTTGTTGAGGGTAGGGGGCGACTAGCTAAAGCTGCTTTATCATACAATGCCAAGTTTCCTTTGCTCTTGCCGAAGCGCTCGCAATTCGTGCGGAGCTATGTTCATCATCTGCACAATTCCAATTTTCATGTCGGCCCACGAGCACTTGTGAGCACCCTCCGGCAGAGTGTTTGGATCGTAAACGCTGAAGAGGTCTGCAGTCAGACGGTTCGATCGTGTATCCGCTGCTTTAAATGCAAGCTTTAACTGCTGACGCAACTAATGGGAAATTTGCCCGCAGACCGGCTCCGTGCTCTCCGCCCATTTTCCATTTGCGGCGTAGATTTTTGTGGACCAGTCTTGACGACATTGAAAATTCGAGGAAGGCCCCCATACAAGTCGTATATCGCGTTTTTCGTTTGTTTTGCGTCCAAAGCGGTTCACTTAGAGCTTGTCTCAGATTTTACTACTAACTCCTTTTTGTTGGCTTTCCAAAGGTTCGTCGGTCGCCGAGGATATCCACAGACAATACATTGCGATACCGCGACGAATTTCGTCGGAGCGAGCCGCCACCTCAGCGCTCTGCGGAAGGCGCTCGAGGAAGAGGCGGACGAAGTTCGCGGATTCGCATCAAGAGGCGGATGCGAATTTGCGTTCATACCGCCTCGAGCGCCGCACATGGGAGGACTATGGGAGGCAGGTGTCAAGTCTGTGAAGAGCCTACTCCTACGGGCAGTAGGCAGCGCGCTGCTGACCGCTGAGGAGCTCGCCACGGTACTCGTCGGAATCGAAGCCGTGCTGAACTCCAGGCCGCTGGGAGCCATCAGCTAGGACCCCAGCGACGGCGAGGCCCTCACGACCGGGCACCTGCTGACAGGCGGGTCGCTCATCGCCCCCCAAGCACTGCGGACTCCTGACCAGGAGAGTCCCAGCTGCTTGCGGCAATGGCGACTTGTCTCGTCAGTCAGGCAGGCGTTTCGGCGGCGATGGTCCCGCGAATATGTCGTGGGGCTGCAGGTGCGGGCCAATTGGCACCAACGGAGACCCGACGCCTAGAAGGGAGACCTCGTCTTCGTGGCAGAAGACAACATGCCTCCGCAGGAGTGGCTGTTAGGGAGGATTAACGCCACGCACGTAGGGTAGGACGGCATGGTCAGAGTCGTCGACGTTAGGAGGAGCGATGGAGGAGTTTTTCGGAGGGCCATCCATAAGCTGGCGCCTCTATCAGTGAGTTGAAGCCGCGCAGGCCTTAAACGGGGCCGGTGTTTCGTTAGTTTAGGAACTTGTTGTTTATGAAGTCTAGTGTAAGTAGGTTAGGGCAAGACGGGAGCGCAATAAAAGCTCTCTCTCACTCTCGGCATATTCGCCCCGCTTTGCCACCGTAGGTTAGCTAGGCTTAAGGGGAATTGTCTGAATTGTTTTAGAATATAATCGTATTTGAAATTCGATCGAGCGCACATAATTATTTTTCGTCCCAATTAAAAACTTTACCCACCCAAGTTTTCGGTTTGTTTTAATTAGAACAACTCTTCTAATTGTTCAACACCTATACTCAACAAAACGAGAAAGAGCGTGTTGAGTCGCCGTTAACGCGACCCTTTTTTTACACCCGTACTAAGTACATTATTTATTTGGATTTATTTGAAATTTGAAAAATTCAATTAGTTTTAACATTTTACATTTTTGTGGTGAATCTGTCATTTACACCTACATCAGTTCTTACAACATGCCGATAGTTTTTCGCGTACACTGCACGAGTGTGTCAACGAGCTGGCGGCTACCTACGAAAATTAATTTCATCGTTGTGGCTATAATTCAAAATTGTGAACTTTCGTCTTTTGTGGTGGCGAAAGAGGGCGGTGCGAAATTTTAAAAACACTTGTTATACCCGTACTCGAAGAGTAAAAGTGTTTATTGTAATTTTTGGAAAAAGTGGATGTGTGTAACAGAGAGAAGGAATAATTTCCGACCCTATTAATTATATTTATTCTTGATTAGTATCAATAGACCAATAGCCCATCGATATAGCCCTGTCTGTCCGTTCGTCTGCCCGTTTTGTTTGTTTTCGATTCGATTGTTGCTCGATTTTTTTTTTTTTGTGTGAGTTTGGGGAAAATTGAGCTTCTCCCCTTTCCACCCCACAAAGGGCGCACATCTGTGGCGTCCACGAATTTGAAAAATAACAGATATCTAACGAGAAGGAACGTACGGAGTCGGTGTTAACGCGACTCTACTTTAATACCCGTACTCAGTCAGTACACATGTAATTTATATGGAATTTTCAAATGTTTTTTCAGTTTGAAGATTTTACATTTTTTTGCTTCATCTGTCATCTACATCTACATCATTTGCATCACTTCTCACAACAACACACGTACACTGCACGAGGCAGAATGTTTGAGCAGTGTGTGAGCGAGAGAGAGAATCTGTAGCGACTATCATTCCCATAAATGACTTACGCTGCTGGGGAAGGGGGAAATTTCTGCTAAAAATTCATTTTATCATTGTGGCGGAAAGGGGCCGGGCGAAATTTTTAAATATACTTGTCCAGGTTTGGTATCACAGGACTCTAGACAGAAAGTTTGGTTTTTCCAGCTCTTATAGTCTCTGAGATCCAGGCGTTCATTTGTACGAATAGGCAAAGTTGACACGTTGGTGTGTGAGTGCGAGCGAGAGATCTCAGAGACCATAAGAGCTAGAGCAACCAAACTTTTTGTCCAGACTCCTGTAATATCACTTCAGTGCAAGTTTATTTCAAAATTTTGCTACGCTTCCTCCGGCCCCCCAAAAGACGAAAATCCACAATTTTGAAGAGTTTGATTGTAATAATTTATTTTGTTAAATACTATATACGGATACCCAATTACTTTTAAAAAAGTAAAAGCTTTTGTACAAATTTTGCTTTTCATTATTTTTTTCAACATTTTGTTGTAAAAATTTAACTTAACGCCAGAATGGAACTGCCCAAATGCTGTTTCGTTTCAGTAGTCCCTATCATATCATAAACTGCGTAGTTTTCCCAAAAAATAAGCTTGAATTTGTGGAACATTTTCAGAAATTAGTTTAATTATAATAATAATATGTATAGTTTATGTACATACAATCAACAAGATTTTGACTCAAATTTGGTTAATGTTTTTATTGAGGCGGCTAAATTATTTATCTAAATTGTTTCTTTTTATAATTAAAGGTAAATATTTATTTAATTTTTGCATTTTTAGTTTTCGCAATCTCCGAATATTCCCTTATGAGCGTTGTAATTTGAAATGCCTGAAAAAGAAATATAATTAATTAATAATATAGAAAAGTCTTTTTATGATGGATAGATCGGTAAAAAAAAGAACGTGTGGTGTCACCGTTATCGCGACACTACTTTTATACCCGTACTCAGTCGGTATGATTTATGTGGAGTTTTCAAATGTTTTTACATTTTACATTTTACATCTACATCAGTTCTCACAACAAAACACGTACACTGCACGAGGCAGAGTGTGTGGGCGGAAGGGGGCGTGGCGAAATTTTGAAATACACTTGTACTGAAGTGGTATCACAGGAGTTTGGACAGAAAGTGCGGTAGCTCTAGCTCTTATAGTCTCTGAGATCCAGGCGCTCATCTGTACGAATGGGCAAAGTCGACACGTTTGAGTGTGAGAGAGAGCGAGAGGGAACGATGTTTCTCGAAATGGTTTTCTATATTGTGGCTATAAAAATGATACGATCCGATTCAGATTTGGGCCTCTGATAGATATGGTCTTTCTCTATGATTCTGCATTTTTAGTTTTGTTATTCTGTTATTTTCAAATTTGTGGACGCCACATATGTGCGCCCTTTGTGGGTACAGAAAGGGGCGGGGCGCAATTTTGCCCACATTCATCAGTCCAGAAAAAAAATTGGTTGCTCTCTCTTATAGCCTCCGAGCAATGGGCGACAAACAAGACGGACAGACAGACAGACAGACGGACAGACGGACAGACAGACAGACAGACAGACAGACGGACGGACAGAAATGGCTATATCGACTCGGCTATTGATGCTAATCAAGGATATATATATTTTATAGGGTCGGAAATTATTCCTTCTCTATGATACACACATCCACTTTCACCACAAATACAATATACCCTTTTATTCTTCGAGTATGGTTATAAAGAGGGGTGGAAGACACTGGTGACAATAAAGTTCTTAGTATTGTTGAAATGGGAACCTCAAAAAGATTTATTCAAGTTCAATGTAAGTTGCGGCTCATCAAAAATAACAAAGAAAAGGGTGGTGTTATCGACACTATCAAAAATCTATGATTCCGTAGCACACAGATTATATCAACTAAGCTATCTCTAAATTCAAAATCACTACTTTATTAAGGCAGGGCTAAACTAGTTTTAACCCTTTCGGGTCTACTGGGACAATACGTCCCATCAATTTTCAAACTTCCGTATTTTCATTAATTTAAAAGCGATCGCTTATGTGAATTATCCTAAACGCAGCTTTAAGTGTCTATTTCACAATGCAAATACAAAAACGAGAAAGAACGTACGGAGTCGCTTTGAACGCGACTCTACTTTTATACCCGTACTCAGTCATGTGATTTATGTGGAATTTTCAAATGTTTTATCAGTTTTTACATTTTACATTTTTTTTTTTTTTGCTACATCTGTCATCTACATCTAGATCACTTCTCACAGCACCACACGTACTGTAGGACACCTATCCCAGGCTGAGGTAGGCTCAGTCTGTCCAGGATTCTTTCTACAAAAATTTGTAGAGGTGTTGGCACTTTAGGGCAAGGGGTGGGTGAGACCGAAAGTGGAGCGGGCGTACCGTCTGGTTACCGTGCGGGTAATTTTGTATTCGCACTTGGCGATGGAAGAAGCGCTGACACCTAAGTTTTGGTGTGCGGTAATATCTTTTGTGTTACCTTACCCGCGTTCGCGCTCGGCGAAGAAATGATGACGCTTGGATTGGTTGAGTGTCGATATTCTTTATTGCTTTTAAACGTGTTTGTGTGTGGGTGACTGCCTCATTGATCCACGGCGCGCTATTTAAAGCCGGCACCTGGGGTGTGAGGCCGCTGAGTCCGCGTTTTTGTATTGGGTTTTCCGGGAGTGGGTTTGTGGAGAGTTGGGGCACCGTTTCGCTGTGATCGCGGAACTTGAGTGCAGTGTCAGGTTTCGTGTAATGTGGGTGACCTAGTCGGCGCGTTCTGCTAACATAGCATCGTGGCTACACCGTTACACCCCCCCCCTTTCTTCCGGGCGGATGAAAGGTGGTGGGTGTGGTTGGTGATGGTTGTTGGTCACGGTGGTATGTTTGCCGTTGCTGGTGGTTGTCTGCTGGTGGCTTGTTGCTCTGGGGTCCAGATTTATATACCGGCCCGGGGTGATCTTCTTTATATTAGATACTTGGTGTTTCGCGTCTTGTTTGCCATTTCCGCTGTCGTCGGCGTTTCTACGGGTCGGCGTATCGTGGGGTTCTGGTTGGGGTTGATGGTGCGGTTGCTGACGTCTGCTCCGTCAGCGGAATTTGGCATATTTTGGCCGGGGTTAGCAGAACTGTCGCCTATGTTGGCTCCATCAGCGGAATTGTCGGTTGGCATACCCGGGAGTGGGTCAGTAGTACTGTTGCCTACGTTTGCTCTATCAGCGGAATCGTCGGTTGGCATACCCGGTAGTGGGTCAGTAGTACTGTTGGTGTCGTTTGCTTCATCAGCGGACCCGCTGTCCACTGCGTCGTGGAATTCTTTTTAGGTCGTTGATGTTCGCCACCTTTTGTTTTCGGCTTCCGCGGTGCTGTAATTTCACGATATTTGCCGACGTAAAGCCTTTGACTTTGTAGGGCCCGTCAAACTTTGGGGCTAATTTTGCCGCGAAACCGTCGACAGCATTAGATAGATGATGTTGGCGGATTAGAACTAGCGAGCCCACCGTGGGACGCCATTGTCGGCGGCGAAGATTGTAGTGCCGGGATTGTTCTTGACTTGCCCGCTGGATGTTGTTTCGTACTATTGCAAATACTTCTTTTAGTCGCGTTGCCTTCGCGTGTGCTGTGTCCGGGGGGCTTCCTGTCCCTGGTGTGACTTCATCGTACAGTGCTCCAGGTAAGCGACGTTCTCTCCCGTGTAGCAGGAATGAGGGGCTGAATCCAGTGGTTTAGGAGACGCTGGAGTTGATTGCCAGTGAAATCTCGGGTATCAGCTCATCCCATGTGTTTTGGTGGTCCTCCACGAATTGTGCGATCATGGTCTTCACCGTCCGATTGGCCCGTTCCGTAGGGTTTTCCTGGGGGCAGTACGGTGCGGTGTGTTGTAGATCCACACCGGCTGTTTGCAAAAAAGTACGAAACGAGCGGCTGGTGAACTGCGTTCCGTTGTCGCAGACAAATCGTTTTGGCACGCCGAAGTGGTTTAGAATGCGTTCCCGAAAAGCTAGCTCTAGGGTAGCTGTGGTAGCTTTCTTAAGTGGCACTAGTTCGGTCCATTTCGAAAAGGTGTCGAAGAATACCAGTAGCATGGTGTTTCCTCGTTTGGATCGGGGCAGTGGCCTGACGAAGTCGGCGCATAGTGTGCCGAAAGGTTTCTCTGCCCTGCGGGTGAGCATCTTACCCACGGGCTTGCGCTGCAGTGCCTTGAACTTTTGACAGCTCAAGCAGCTGCGTACGTACTTCCTCACATCGCGGTATAGGCCGGGCCAGTAATATCGTTGTGCGATCCGTGTGATGGTTTTTCGAACGCCGAGGTGGCCTGCCGTGGGCTGGTCATGGCATTCCTTGAGGACTCTTTTGGCGTCTGTCTTTTTGGGACGCAAAGTTTCCATGACACGTAGTCGTGATCGTCGGCTCCGTGGCCCAGATGCCTGTAGAGTTCTCCATTCTCGAAGACGTAGTCGGGGTATTTATCGGGTTCCTCTTTGGTTTGCTGAATCCGTCGTGGGAGCCAGGGGCAAGTTGATGCGTCCTCTTTGATTCTTGCTAGCGTCTCCAAGGTTTGTCGGGACAGGGCATCGGCGACTACGTTTTGTTTCCCAGCTCTATAGTGGACGTCGTACTGATACTGTTTGAGTTCGTGCGCCTATCTCGCTATTCTTCCGTAGGGGCTTTCCAGAGTATTCAGCCATTTCAGCGCGAGATGGTCGGTTAAAACGTCAAACCGGTATCCTTCAAGGTAGCAACGTAGTTTTCGGATTGCCCAAATGACGGCGAGGCATTCCTTGTCGGTGGCGGAGTAGTTTCCTTCGGCCTGGTTCAAGCGTCGGCTGACATAGGCGATGACGCGTTCCTTTCCTTCGATCTCTTGCGTGAGTACGGCGCCTATGCCGAGGTTGCTCGCATCGGTTTGTAGTGAGAACTTAACGTTGAAATCGGGGCAAGCAAGTACGGGAGCGGTCGTGAGTAGTTTCTTTAGTTGGTCGAACGCCGCTTGTTGATCTGCGGTCCATGTCCATTTTTGTTCTTTCTTGAGTAGCTGAGACATTGGTTGGACGACTGTGGCAAAGTTTGGAACGAAACTTCGGTACCATGATGCCATTCCGATGCACTGACGTAGTTCCTTTAGGTTCGTGGGTGACTTAAGTTCGTTGACGGCAGCAATCTTGTCGGGGTCCGTGTGGATATCTTCTTCGCTGATGACGTGACCAATATATTTGATTCGGCTTTGGAAAAAGGTGCACTTTTCCGCGTTTAGTTGATTCTGGGCAGTGGATATGCGTCAGGAATAGAGTGAGTGTTGAGTTGTCGGTAGTCCACGCACATTCGCCATTTGTCGTTCTTTTTACGTACGAGTACGATGGGGGCGCTGTGCGATGAGACCCTCCTGGATAAATTGGTCGACTTGCTCGTCGATAATCCGCATCATGGCTGGGTTCTTTGGATAGTACCGCTGCTTGATGTGTCGATTAGCCCTCATGACGATGGTGTGCTCGGCGGTGTCCGAGGTTCCGTGGAGATTATTGAATTTTGGAAGTTCTGCGTCCAGAAATTCTTGGATCAGTAGTGCCAGGTCCGGCGGCCAGGACTCGGAGACCGGTTCTGGATCGTGTTCTGACGGATCGGTGATCTCGGGGTTCGTGGGCTGGCTTGGGTCTTCTGGGAGGATGGTGGTGTCGAACGCACTGGGGGGTTCGATCCTACGTGGGGAGTCGCTTATGTGGGCGACGATCGGGGTAGCGTTGGCCGTGAGTGGCGTAGCTTCGTGGGTCTGGCGGTATCTGGGTTTCAATTTCTCCAGATCGACGTATGGCCAGGCGGGTCTCAGTGACGACTCTGTTTTCGCAGCGACGACTTGTTTGGGCGACGAAGATTTCGGACGTGGTGTTAGGCATGGCGCTAGTGAGCACGTCAGTATGTGGAAGGTACTCCAGTTGGTTGGCGAAGATCGGGGTGACGTCGGCCGTGGGTGCTACAGGGCTGCGGTCGGTGTTTCGGAGAGTCATCGGGCTAGATTCCGGTTCCGGGTGGAGGGGTTCTGTGGATATTAGTTCGATGATTGGACCCGACCAGTGGATTTGCGTGGCTGTTTCCCTCGTGGTTTGGTTGTTGTATTGCTGCTGCCGTTGTCTGTGTCGTTGTTTGGGGCTGGTTGTCGTCTCTGAGGTTGTCCGTCGGTTTACCTTCTCCGTTGAGGGTAGGGTGCAGGGGTTCGCGGTGGCTGAACTTGGTCCTGGGCTTCCTGTGTCGGGCGAGTTCGTTGCGGTTTGGCTCGTGGGTGAGATCCTTGAGGTGGGTTCGAGGTGCGTGTGCCCCGTAGGTTGCTTTGTTCCTGGGCTTCCTGTGTCGAGCGCCAGGTGCGTTTGTGCTTGTCTCATGGGTGAGATCCTTGTGGTTTGTTTGGGATGGGTGTTCCCTGTGGTTGGCTTAGGACGCGGGTGCTCCGTAGCGGCCGTGGGATTTGTTTTCCGTTTGCTTGGTTGCATTTTACCGGGGCCTGTTTCGGATTCGTGTTTTCCGTTGTGGGCCGGTGCTTGGCTTTTGCTTTGGTTGGTCTCGGTTTCATATTCTTCGTTGCGGTATTGGGTGCCGTTTTCTTTGTGGTAGGTCGGGGACGTGTGTTCGCTGCGGTTGGCTTAGGTTTCTGGTTGCTTGTTTCGGTGTCTTGGACGTGGTTGGTCAGAACTGACGGTGGCGTTGGCGTGGGGCGGTGATCTCGTAGTTTTAGCAGCGTGGTGCCGCATTGGAACGTCGTTTCGATGGCACATAGGAAGTCCATGCCGACAATAACTTGCTCCAACATGTTTGGTAGGACCAGGAGTGGGATTTTGAACCTCTCGTTGATCCAGCTTGATGGGCGCCAGTAGAACTTGTGTGATCTCTCTGACTGAGCCGTCAGCCAGGCGTATGCGGACGCATGCATCTTGCAGGTTGGAGTTATTGTCTAGTTGTCGGGCCAGGTTGGCACTGACGAAACTTCGGGATGCCCCGGTGTCGATAGTGGCCTCTGTTGTTTGTCCTCCTATAGTCACTATCGCCACTATCCGGCCGTCGTTCATGTGGAGCTGGCGGCTTAGGCGCGGGTCTGGGGGGCGTCGTTTTCGGCTGATCCCGTGTCAGTCGAAGACGCGTGTCGTTTCCCGACGTGGCCTGGCGGCAACAGTCGATAGTCCGAGTGCCGCGTTTTCCACATTCCCAGCAGAATAGGATCGAGGGGTGGGTGCAGTCGTAGGCGGCGTGCCCAGCTTGACCACACCGGCGACAGGCTGTGCGTGGATTGGAAATCGGCGTGGTGATCATGCGATGGGCCACGTCCGGGCCAGTCGCATCTGTTGGATTTGCTGACTGTCTCCGAGATGTGTCCGCTGAGACCCACTGGGGTCTCCGAGCTGGCGTCCGGTAGGAGTCATTTTCTCTGCGATCTGGGCGCCTTGCCGGCCTGGTGTCTCTTGGTGCGCTTCGGATGGGTGCGGGGGTGATCTCATGTTCCCTCTCGTGGATGATTTCGTACTCAGAGGCCAGCCGTGTCAGCTGTGACAAGCTTTCCAATTGGTCTCGTCGCACGTATAGCTGGATTCCTGGCAAGGCGTTGTCGTAGATTCTGTGCAGCTGTTTAACTGGATCGTACCCGGCATGGTGCATGAGTAGCCGTATCTCGATGAGGTAATCTTTGAACGGTTCTCTCACCGCTTGCTTGCGGCCCCGGATCTGGTCGTCCAATTGTTCGAAATACCTTGGCGGCAGAAAATACGACAGAAATTCCTGGCGGAAGTATCCCCAGGAGCTACACTGTAGTTGGCTGGTACGGTACCAACGGCTAGCCCGGTCGGTGAGTAGCTCGGCCATGGCCCGAGGCAGCTGGTTGGTGTCCACTCCATACGAGCTTGCGCGTTCCTCGAGTAGTTCCAGAAATGATATTGGGTCATTTTCTCTGCTGAACTGGATGCCCCATCCGCGGATGCGTTCCGCGGTTCGTGCGATGCGGTTGTAGTCGGGCTCGTCTATGTGTGGGTCGATCGCTGGCACAATTCTCTGCGTGGGTGAGCGGCAAGTTACCGTGGTTGGCGGCCTGGGGAGATCATCGACCATTAATGCTGGGGGTCGGGGCTCGTTCTCAGAGATTGTGGGGATTTGTAAGCTGGTTTTTGGGTCCTGCCTCTGGGTGCCTGATGGACCCGGGGTGGAGGGCAGCGGGGACTTGGAGCGTCCGGCTAGTCGGGCGTATTTCCGCCCAATTTCCGGCTGGCGAACCCAATTACTCGGCGGGAGTGGTCCGGCGACTAGTATGGCAAAGTTCCTACGCATCTCGTCGACAGTTCCTTCACCGCTGAATCCAAATTCCTTGGCGAAAGCCTCCAGATCCTCTCGAAGACGCTTGTAAATCCAGCCGATGCTGACGCCTGGGTTAGTGGTTTTCTCTACGGCGTGGAGTTCGCTGCCAGAGTCCTCTTCGTGGGATTCCATGGTGTTTGTGTTGCTTCTGTGGTGTTTTTGGGCACTTGATCACTGTTTTTCGGTACTCGCGCACTGCGTATACTTTCTCGGTGGCACTCGCGACTGGATTTGTGTGTTAAGTTCCTAGCTCTGTTCCTTTCTCTCTTGGCGGCCGTGGGTCTTTAATCCACGTAGCCCCGTATTTATGGTTTTCTTGAAAGTTGCCAGAAAGCCGGCTTTCAAATTTTCGTAAAGTTGCCAGAAAGTCCCTGCTCGGGCGCCACTTGTAGGAGACCTATCCCAGGCTGAGGTAGGCTCAGTCTGTCCAGGATTCTTTCTACAAGAAATTTGTAGAGGTGTTGGCACTTTAGGGCAAGGGGGGTGGCCGTGAGACCGAAAGTGGAGCGGGCGTAGCGTCTGGTTACCATGCGGGTAATTTTGTATTCGCACTTGGCGATGGAAGAAGCGCTGACACCTAAGTTTTGGAGTGCGGTAATATCTTTTTTGTGTTACCTTACCCGCGTTCGCGATCGGCGAAGAAATGATGACGCTTGGATTGGTTGAGTTTCGATATTCTTTATTGCTTTTTAAACGTGTTTAATATTGTCTGTGTGTGGGTTCTTGTATTGGTCACCGCGGCGGATGGTTCGCTTGACGTTGGGTGAAACTGTTGGAGGTTGTGTGACTGCCGTTACTGTTTAGGATAGGCGATGGACTGCCTGTCGGAGGTTGTGTGACTGCCTCATTGATCCATGGCGCGCGCTATTTAAAGCCGGAACCTGGGGTGTGAGGCCGCTGAGTCCGCGTTTTTGTCTTGGGTTTTCCGGGAGTGGGTTTGTGGAGAGTTGGGGCACCGTTTCGCTGTGATCGCGGAGCTTGAGTGCAGTGTCAGGTTTCGTGTAATGTGGGTGACCTAGTCGGCGCGTTCTGCTAACATAGCATCGTGGAACGGAGTGCAGTGTATTGGTATGTGACCTATTAGTTGCACTTTTGCTATCGTAGCATCGCGGAACTTGGAGTGTAGGTAGTGTCAGGTGTAGTGTTGTTTAAATAAGAGTCTTATATTATTTAGCTTTTTTATGATACTAGCTATATTGTATTGTAATTGTTATGAGTCTTACAGTATATTGCGGTCCGTTACAGAACACTGCAGGAGGCAGAATGTGTGAGCAGTGTGTGAGCGAGAGAGAGAATCTGTAGCGACTATCATCCCCATAAATGTCTTACGCTGTAAGGTGGCGAGGGGAAATCGATGCTGAAAATTCATTTTATCATTGTGGCTATAATAATGATCCAAACAAGACGGACGGACAGACAGAGCTATATTGACTCGGCTATTGATGCTAATCAAGGATATATATATTTTATAGGATCGGAAATTATTCCTTCTCTATGTTACACACATCCACTTTCACCACAAATACAATATACCCTTTTACTATTCGAGTACGGGTATAAAAAAAAATGAGAAAGAACGTACGGGGTCGCTATGAACGCGACTCTACTTTTATGCCCGTACTCAGTCAGTACACATGTGATTTATGTGGAATTTTCAAATGTTTTATCAGTTTATACATTGTAATGAAACCTATCTCAGGCTGAGGTAGGCTCAGTCTGTCCAGGATTTTTTCTACAAGAAATTTCTGTAGATTTGCTGGGACTCTAAGGCAAGGGCTTGGCCGTGAGACCGAAAGTGGAGCTGGCGTAGAGTTGGGTTACCGTGCGGGTAATTTTGTAATCGCACTTGGCGTTGAATCGTGTAACGAACCCTGGGACCAGGGCCCGTTACATTCATATACATATTCATATACATAGCACTAAGTTACTTTGTCATATATAATCTATACACACAAACACAGTACACCTTACTCTGTAAATTTCCAAGTCACATGCGCCGATCGATTTCTGCGAAATCGACACACGCGCCCCAGTTTCCCCCGAATTTCAAAACTACACTCAGGTCATTTCTCGGTGCAACCGAGGCAATGACCGTGTCAGTAGCACGAGTGGAAAACTCGACACCACTTCCGTAACCACAAACTTGCGGACTCAGCCATCGAGATCGGCCTTAAATAGCGCGAGCCCTCGATCAATCAGGGCAGTCCATCGCCTATCATAAACCAAAACGGCAGTACATCCGCCGCGGCTACCAACACCACGCATCAACAAGAAAACACACAAGAACTACCCCGCAACACTAGCAATATAAAACCAATATATATAAACAATAATAAAGACAAATCATAAACCTCAAAAGCTCAACGAAGTGTCGTCATTTCTTCGCCGAACACGAATACAAATCAGGTGACCCAAAGACATATTACCGCACACACCAAAACTCAGGTGTCAGCGTTTTTTTCCCCTTTCATCGCCCAGTGCGATTACCAAACTACCTATACGGTAGCCAGACTCAACGCCCGCTCCACTTACGGTCGCACGGCCAAGCCCTGCCCTAAAGTTCCAGCAATACTACAACATTTCTTGTAGAGAACCCTGGACAGACTGAGCCTACCTCAGTCTGAGATAGGTATCATTACTAGTGGCGCCCGAGCAGGGACTTACGGAAACTTTAAGGAGATTTCAAAGCCAACTTTCTGGCAACTTTAAAGAACTTATAGAGAAAACCTTAACACGGGGCTACGTGGATTAAAAACCCACGGCCACAGAGAAAGAATAGTAGAGCTAACCACAGAACACAAGTCCGGTACAAAACCAAATTCGCGCACCCACCCGAATCCAGTCGCGAGTGCCACCGGGAAAGTAAACGCAGTGACCAAGTGCTAAAACAGTGAAAAGTGCCAAAACAACACCGAGGAAAACTCAGTCCAATCACCATGGAAGCCTACGAAGACGACGCGAGCATTGATTTCCACACCAGCGAGCAAATCGCCAATCCAGGCGTCAGCATCGGCTGGATCTACAAGCGCCGCCGAGACGAGCTGAAGACCTTCGCCAAGGAATTCGCATTTGACACCGAAGGAACTGTTGAAGAGTTGCGCAAGAACTTTTCCATACTAGTCGCCGGACCACTCCCGCCGGGTGCCTGGACTCGCTTGGCAGAACTTGAGAGACAATACGCAAGACCAGCAGGACGCTCCAAGTCCCCGCTGCCCACTACTCCAGGACCATCAGGCACCGGAGGATGGGACCCCAAAGCAGGCTTGCAAGTTCCCGCAGCCCCAGAGCCTACGCCCCGACCCCCAGTGGTCACAGCCGCCGATCTTCCAAGGCCGCCTATGGAAACACTATGGAAACCTCCCGTTCGCCCACACAGAGAATTATACCATCGATCGACGCACCCATAATCGGGCCCGACTATAACCACGTCGCACGCATGGCAGAACGCATCCGCGGATGGGGCATCCAGTTCACCGGCAAAGATGACACAATATCGTTTCTGGCCGAACTACTCACCGAGGAACGCGCACCGTGCTTACGGAGTTCCTGGGACATCAACCAGTTGCCCTCGGAGGCATGGCCGAACTACCATTCACCGACCATCGAGCCAATCGCCGGTACCGTACCACGACAACGCCCTGCCAGGACTCCAGCTATACGTGCGACGAGACGAATTAAAAACTTGTCACAGCTAACCCGATTAGCGGCAGAGTACGAGCTTATTCACGAGAGGAAACACGCAACGACTCCCGCACCCATGCGAATCCCACCAAGAGACACCAGGCCGGCAAGACAACCAGACCGCAGAGAAGGTGAGTCCTACCGTACTACCTTTCGGAGACCCCATTGGGATTCAGCCGACACACCGCGCAGACAGTCATCGAATCAAAATAATGCTACGAACCACGACGTCGCCCATCGAATGATCACCACTCCCATTGCCAACCCACGCGCAGCCTGTCGCCGATGTGGTCAAGCTGGACACGCCACCTACGACTGCACAAACGCTTCGATCCTATTCTGCTGGGAATGTGGAAAACGCGGCACTTGAACCGTCGACTGCTGCTGCCGAGCCACGTCGGGAAACGACACGCGTCCTCGACTGACACGGGATCAGCCGAGAACGACGCCTCCCCAGACCCGCAACTAAGCAGCCCACTACACGTGAACGACGGCCGAATAGTGGCGATAGTGACAATAGGAGGACAAACAACGGAGGCCACCGTCGACACCGGGGCATCCCGAAGTTTCGTCAGCGACAACCTGGCCCGACAACTAAACAACAACTCCAACCTGCAAGATGCATGCGTCCGCATACGCCTGGCTGACGGCTCAGTCAGAGAGATCACACAAGTTCTACTGGCGCCCATCAAGCTGGATCAACGAGAGGTTCAAATCCCACTCCTGGTCCTACCAAACATGCTGGAGCAAGTGATAGTCGGCATGGACTTCCTATGTGCCATCGAAACGACGATCCAATGCGGCACCACGCTGCTAAAGCTACAAGATCGCCACCTCACGCCAACGCCACCGGCAGTTCAATCCAACCACGTACAAGTCACCAACCTCAGCAACAAGAAATCTAGGTCAACCGCCGCGAATACACGTCCCCGACCTACCCCAAAGAAGACGGCACCCAATAATGCAACGAAGAATACGACACCGAAACCAACCACAGCGAAAAGCAAAGAACCGGCACACAACGGAAAACACGAATCCGAAGCAAGCACCGGTAAACTGCAACCAAGCAAACGGGAAAACGAATCCCACGGCCACTACGGAGCACCCGCGTCCTAAGCCAAACACAGGGAACACACATCCCAAACACACCACGAGGATCTCACACATGAGACAAGAATCCACACACTTGAACCAGGCGCTCGACACAGGAAGCCCAGGATCAAAACAAACTACGGGGCACACGCACCCCGAACCCACCACAAGGATCTCACACACGAGACAAACCACCACGAACTTGAACCCGCTCGACACAGGAAGCCCAGGTCCAAGTTCAGCCACAGCGCACCCAAGCACCATTCCCTCAACGGAGACGGTGAACCCACAGACACCATCAAAGACGACAACCAGCCCCGAACAACGACAACGACAATGGCAGCACCAGTGCAACAACCAAACCACGAAGGAAGCAGCCACGCAAATCCCTTGCTGGTCGGGTCCAACCATCAAACCAATATCCACGGAACCGGAATCTAGCCCGATGACCCCCCGAAACACCGACCGCAGCCCTGTCGTACCCACTGCCGACGCCACCCCGATCTTCGCCAACCCACTGGAGTACCTTCCGCGTACTGACGTGCCCACTAGCGCCATGCACCATGCCATGCCTAACACCACGTCCGAAATCTTCGTCGCCCAACCAAGTCGTTGCTGCGAAAACAGAGGCGCCACTGAGACCCGCCTGGCCATACATCGATCTGGAGACACTACAACCCAGGTATACCGCCAGACCTACGAAACTACGCCACTCACGGCCAACGCTACCCCGATCGTCGCCCACATAAGCGACTACCCAGGTAGGATCGAACTCCCCAGCGCGTTCGACACAACCATCCTCCCAGAAGACCCAAGCCAGCCAAAGGACCCCGACACGCCCGATCTCACCGAGCCCAACCCAGAACTGATCTCCGATCCCTGGCCGCCGGACATAGCGCCACAGATCCAAGAATTTCTGGACACAGAACTTCCAAAGTTCAATAATCTCCACGGGACCTCCAACAAAGCCGAGCACACCATCGTGATGAGGGATAATCGACCCATCAAACAGAGGTACTACTCAAAGAACCCAGCCTTGATGCGGATTATCCACGAGCAAGTCGACCAATTGATCCAAGAAGGTCTCATCGAACCCTCACGAAGCCCACACAGCGCCCCCATCGTACTCGTACGTAAAAAGAACGGCAAATGGCGCATGTGCGTGGACTACCGACAGCTCAACACTCACTCTATTCCTGACGCATACCCACTGCCCCGAATCAACTACATCTTGGAGCGCCTACGGAACGCACGCTTCATAACCACCCTCGAACCACCCTAAAGAACGGATACTGGCAAATACCCATGGCCAACGGAAGTCGAGAAGCCACCGCCTTCACGGCCCCCGGCAGAGGCCTCTATCAATGGAAAGTGATGCCCTTCGGATTACATTCTGCACCAGCAACATTCCAACGGGCACTTGATACTGTGATCGGGGCCGACATGGAACCCTACGCATTCGCATATTTAGACGACATTGTCGTCGTCGGACGAGACTTCAAGGACCACCTACACAACCTGGCAATAGTCCTCTCGCCTTCGAAAAGCGAACCTGCGGATAAACGCGGAAAAGTGCACATTTTTCCAAAGCCAGATCAAATTTCTTGGTCACGTCATCAGCGAAGAAGGTATCCACACGGACCCCGACAAGATTGCTGCCGTCAAAGAACTCAAGCCACCCACGAACCTAAAGGAACTACGTCAATGCATCGGAATGGCATCCTGGTACCGAAGATTCGTGCCAAACTTTGCTACAGTAGTCCAACCAATGTCTCAGCTACTCAAGAAAGGACAAACATGGACATGGACCGCAGATCAACATGCGGTCTTCGACCATTTAAAGGATCTACTCACGACCGCTCCTGTACTTGCTTGTCCCGATTTCAACTTCAAGTTCTCACTACAAACCGATGCGAGCAACCTCGGCATAGGCGCCGTACTCACGCAAGAGATCGAAGGAAAGGAACGCGTCATCGCCTATGTCAGCCGACGCTTGAACCAGGCCGAAGGAAACTACTCCGCCACCGACAAGGAATGCCTCGCCGTCATTTGGGCAATCCGAAAACTACGTTGCTACCTTGAAGGATACCGGTTCGACGTTTTAACCGACCATCTCGCGCTGAAATGGCTGAATACTCTGGAAAGCCCCTACGGAAGAATAGCGAGATGGGCGCTCGAACTCCAACAGTATCAGTACGACGTCCACTATAGAGCAGGGAAACAAAACGTAGTTGCCGATGCCCTGTCCCGACAAACCTTGGAGACGCTAGCAAGAATCAAAGAGGACGCATCAACTTGCCCCTGGCTCCCACGACGGATTCAGCAAACCAAAGAGGAACCCGATAAATACCCCGACTACGTCTTCGAGAATGGAGAACTCTACAGGCATCTGGGCCACGGAGCCGACGATCACGACTACGTATCATGGAAACTTTGCGTCCCAAAAAGACCGACGCCAAAAGAGTCCTCAAGGAATGCCATGATCAGCCCACGGCAGGCCACCTCGGCATTCGGAAAACCATCACACGGATAACACAACGATACTATTGGCCCGGCCTATATCGTAATGTGCGGAAATACGTACGCAGCTGCTTGAGCTGCCAGAAGTTCAAGGCACTGCAGCGCAAGCCCGTGGGTAGGATGCTTACCCGCAGGGCAGAGAAACCTTTCGCCACACTATGCGCCGACTTCGTATGGCCACTTCCCCGATAAAAGCGAGGGAACACCATGCTACTGGTATTCTTCGACACTTTCTCAAAATGGGTCGAACTAGTACCCCTTAAGAAGGCTACCACCGCTACGCTAGAGCTAGCTTTTCGGGAACGCATTCTCAGTCACTTTGGCGTACCAAAACGATTCGTCTGTGACAATGGAACGCAGTTCACCAGCCGCTCGTTGCGCACGTTTATGCAAACAGCCGGCGTGGATCTGCAACACACCGCAACGTATTGCCCCCAGGAAAACCCTACGGAACGGGCCAATCGAACAGTGAAGACAATGATTGCACAATTTGTGGAGGACCACCAAAACACATGGGACGAACTCGTACCCGAAATATCACTAGCAATTAATTCCAGTGTCTCGGAAACAACTGGATTCAGCCCCGCCTTCTTGCTACACGGGAGAGAACCTCGCTTACCTGGAGCATTGTACGACGAAGTTACACCAGGGACAGGAAGCCCTCCGGACACAGCCCACACTAAGGCAAACCCGACTCAAAGAAGTATTCGCGATAGTGCGGAACAACATTCAGCGGGCGAGTCAAGAACAATCCAGTCACTACAATCTCCGCCGACGACAATGGCGCCCCACGGTGGGTCAACTAGTAAAGATCAGACAACACCACTATTCCAACGCAGCCGACGGCTTCGCTGCGAAATTGGCCCCAAAATATGATGGGCCATTCAAAGTCAAAGGTTTCGCGTCAACAAATATCGTCAAGTTGCAACACCCCGGAGTCGGAAACTAAAAGTGGCAAATATCAACGACCTGAAAGAGTACCACGACACGTTGGACAGCGACCCCGCTGAGGAAGCAAACGACACCAGCGATCACATCGACCCCTGACGACGGCAAACCGTTTTGTGTTTTGGTATTGTAGAGGAAACTTAACTCTAGGCATATGTTGTTCTTACTTAATGTTCTACTAAATGTATGGAGCCGTGGTCCCAGGGTTCGTCCCATGTGTTTTGATGGTCCTCCATCAATGTGCAATCATTGTCTTCACTGTCCGATTGGTCCGTTCCGTACGGTGTACCTGGGGGCAATACGGTGCGGTGTGTTGCAGATCCACGCCGGCTGTTTGCAGAAACGTGCGGAACGAGCGGCTGGTGAACTGCGTTCCGTTGTCACAGACGAATCGTTTTGGTACGCCAAAGTGACTGAGAATGCGTTCCCGAAAAGCTAGCTCTAGAGTGGCTGTGGTGGTCTTCTTAAGGGGCACCAGTTCGACCCATTTTGAGAAGGTGTCGAAGAATACCAGTAGCATGGTGTTCCCTCGTTTTGATCGGGGCAGTGGCCCTACGAAGGCGGCACATAATGTGGCGAAAGATTCCTCTGCCCTGCGGGTGAGAATCCTACCCACGGGCTTGCGCTACAGTGCCTTGAACTTTTGGCAGCTCAAACAACTGCGTACGTATTTCCGCACATCGCGATATAAGCCGGGCCAATAGTATCGTTGTGTTATCCGTGTGATGGTTTTCCGAATGCCAAGGTGGCCTGCCGTGGGCTGATCATGGCATTCCGTGAGATTTCTTTGGCGTCGGTCTTTTGGGACGCAAAGTTTCCATGACACGTAGTCGTGATCGTCGGCTCCGTGGCCCAGATGCCTGTAGAGCTCTCCATTCTCGAAGACGTAGTCTGGGTATTTATCGGGTTCTTCTTTGGTTTGCTGAATCCTTCCTGCGAGCCAGGGGCAAGTTAATGCGTCCTCTTTGATTCTTGCTAGCGTCTCCAAGGTTTGTCGGGACAGGGCATCGGCAACCACGTTTTGTTTCCCTGCTCTATAGTGGACGTCGTACTGATACTGTTTGAGTTCGTGCGCCTATCTCGCTATTCTTCCGTAGGGGCTTTCCAGAGTATTCAGCCATTTCAGCGCGAGATGGTCGGTTATAACGTCGAACCGGTATCCTTCTAGGTAGCAGCGTAGTTTTCGGATTGCCCAAATTACGGCGAGGCATTCCTTGTCGGTGGCGGAGTAGTTTCTTCGGCCTGGTTCAAGCGTCGGCTGACATAGGCGATGACGCGTTCCTTTCCTTCGATCTCCTGCGTGAGTACGGCGCCTCTGCCGAGGTTGCTCGCATCGGCTTGTAGTGAAAACTTGACGTTGAAATCGGGGCAAGCATGTACGGGAGCGGTCGTGAGTAGTTCTTTTAGTTGGTCGAAGGCCGCTTGTTGATCTGCGGTCCATGTTTGTCCTTTCTTGAGTAGCTGAGACATTGGTTGGACTACTGTAGCAAAGTTTGGAACGAATCTTCGGTACCAGGATGCCATTCCAATGCACTGGCGTAGTTCCTTTAGGTCATTTGCCGTTCTTTTTACGCACGAGTACGATGGGGGCGCTGTGCGGGCTTCGTGAGGGTTCGATGAGACCTTCTTGGATCAATTGGGCGACTTGCTCGTCGATATTCCGCATCATGGGGGTTCTTTGGGTAGTACCTCTGTTTGATGGGTCGATTATCCCTCATGACGATGGGTGGTCGGATGTTGGAGGTCCCGTGGAGGTTATTAAACTTTGGAAAATCTTGTCCAGAAATTCTTGAATCTGTGGTCTATGTCCTGCGGGGGATCGGAGATCGTTCTGGGTCGGGGTGAGATCGGGGGTGTCGGGGTCCTTTGGCTGGCTTGGGTCTTCTGGGAGGATGGTTGTGTCGAACGCGCTGGGGTGTTCGATCCTACGTGGGTAGTCGCTTATGATGGGGGCGACGATCGGGGTAGCGTTGGCGGTGAGTGGTGAATTTTCGTGGGTCTGGAGGTATACCTGGGTTGTAATGTCTCCAGATCGATATATGGCGGGTCTTAGTGACGACTCTGTTTTCGCAGCAACGACATATTTGGGCGACGAAGATTTCGGACGTGGTGTTAGGCATGGCGTGGTGCATGGCGCTAGTGGGCACGTCAGTACGCGGAAGGTACTCCAGTGGGTTGGCGAAGATCGGGGTGGCGTCGGCCGTTGGTACGACAGGGTTGCGGTCGGTGTTTCGGGGGGTCATCGGGCTAGATTCCGTTTCCGAGTGGAGAGGTTCTATGGATATTAGTTCGATGATCCCCGATCAGCAGGGGATTTGCGTGGCTTTTTCCCTCGTGGTTTGGTTGTTGCACTATTGCTGCCGTTGTCGTTGTTCGGGGTAGGTTGTCGTCTCTGAGGGTGTCCGTGGGTTCACCTTCTCCGTTGAGGGTAGGGTGCATGGGTGCGCGGTGGCTGGACTGTGCTTTCTGTGTCGAACGGGTTCAAGTTCGTTGGGGTTTGTCTCGTGTGTGAGATCCTTGTGGTGTGTCCGGGGTGCGTGTGCCCCGTAGTTTGTTTTGGTCCTGGGCTTCCTGTGTCGAGCGCCTGGTTCAAGTGTGTTGATTCTTGTCTCATGTGTGAGATCCTTGTGGTGTGTTCGGGATGTGTGTTCTCTGTGGTTGGATTAGGACGCGGGTGCTGCGTAGTGGCCGTGGGATTCGTTTTCCCGTTTGCTTGGTTGCAGTTTACCGGTGCTTGTTTCGGATTCGTGTTTTCTGTTGTGGGCCGGTGCTTTGCTTTCGCTGTGGTTGGTTTCGGTGTCGTATTCTTCGTTGTGGTATTGGGTGCCGTATTTTTTGTGGTAGGTCGGGGATGTGTATTCGCGGCGGTTGACCTAGATTTCTTGTTGCTGGGGTTGGTGACTTGTACGTGGTTGGATTGAACTGACGGTGGCTTTGGCGTGAGATGGCGATCTTGTAGTCTTAACAGCGTAGTGCCGCATTGGATCGTCGTTTCGATGGCACATAGGAAATCCATGCCGAATAACTTGCTCCAGCATGTTTGGTAGGACCAGGAGTGGGATTTGGACCTCTCGTTGATCCAGCTTGATGTGCGTCAGTAGAACTTGTGTGATCTCTCTGACTGAGCCGTCAGCCAGGCGGATGCGGACGCATGCATCTTGCAGGTTGGAGTTTTTGTTTAGTTGTCGGGCCAGGTTGTCGCTGACGAAACTTCGGGACGCCCCGGTGTCGATGGTGGCCGCCGTTGTTTGTCCTCCTATTGTCACTATCGCCACTATTCGGTCGTCGTTCACGTGCAGTCGTTGCTTAGTCGCGGGTGTGGGGAGGCGTCGTTTTCGGCTGATCCCGGGTCAGTCGAGGACGCGTGTCGTTTCATGACGTGGCTCAGCGGCAGCAGTCGACGGTCCGAGTGCCGTGTTTTCCACATTCCCAGCAGAATAGGATCGAAGCGTTGGTGCAGTTGTAGCGGCCACCGCTTGCTTGCGGAATCGAAATACCTTGGCGGCAGAAAATACATCAGAAACTCCTGGGGGAAATATTCCCAGGAACTGCCCTGTAGTTGACGGGTACGGTACCAGCGACTGGCTTGGTCGGTGAGTAGTTCGGCCATGCTCCGAGGCAGCTGGTTGGTGTCCACTCCATAGGCGCGTTCCTCGAGTAGTTCCAGAAACGATATTGGGTCATCTTCTCCGTTGAACTGGATGCCCCATCCGCGGATGCGTTCCGCCGTGCGTGCGACGTGGTTATAGTCGGGCTCGATTATGGGTGCGTCAATCGCTGGTACAATTCTCTGTGTGGGCGAACGGGAGGTTTCCATAGTGGGCAACCTTGGAATATTGGCGGCTGTGACCACTGGTGGTCGGGGCGTGGGCTCTGGGGCTGCGGGGACTTGCAAGCCGGTTTTGGGCTGCCATCTTCCGGTGCCTGATGGTCCTGGAGAAGTGGGCAG
Source organism: Drosophila bifasciata (assembly GCA_009664405.1). NCBI lineage: Eukaryota > Metazoa > Arthropoda > Insecta > Diptera > Drosophilidae > Drosophila > Drosophila bifasciata. Next base: position 28,079,937 of record CM019044.1, read on the forward strand.
AGGGGACTTGGAGCGTCCTGCTGGTCTTGCGTATTGTCTCTCAAGTTCTGCCAGACGAGTCCAGGCACTCGGCGGGAGTGGTCCGGCGACTAGTATGGCAAAGTTCCTGCGCAACTCTTCGACAGTTCCTTCGTTGGAGAATCCAAATTCCTTGGCGAAGACCTCCAGCTCGTCTCGGCAAGCGCTTGTAGATCCAGCCGATGCTGACGCCTGGATTGGAGGTTTGCTCGCTGGTGTGGAATGCACTGCTTGAGTCGTCTTCGTAGGTTTCCATGGTGATTGGACTGAGTTTTCCTCTGCGTTTTTTTGGGCACTTTTCACTGTTTTAGCACTTGGTCACTGCGTATACTCTCCCGGTGGCACTCGCGACTGGATTCGGGTGGGTGCGCGAATTTGGTTTTGTACCGGACTTGTGTTCTGTGGTTAGCTCTTTTATTCTTTCTCGGTGGCCGTGGGTCTTTAATCCACGTAGCCCCGTGTTAAGGTTTCTCTTTAAGTTCCGTTAAAGTTGACAAAAAGTCTGCTTTGATTTTTCCTTCAAGTTGCCAGAAAGTCCCTGCTCGGGCGCCACTTGTAATAAAACCTATCTCAGGCTGAGGTAGGCTCAGTCTGTCCAGGATTTTTCTACAAGAAATTTCTGTAGATTTGCTGGGACTCTAAGGCAAGGGCTTGGCCGTGAGACCGAAAGTGGAGCTGGCGTAGAGTTGGGTTAGCGTGCGGGTAATTTTGTAATCGCACTTGGCGTTAAATCAGGTGTCAACGATCTCGGTGTGCGATAATATATTTTGTGTTACGTTATTCGTGTTCGGGCTCGGCGAAGAAATGATGACACTTGGGTGGTTGAGTTTTGATGTTTTAATATTTTATTTATGTTCTTATATTGTTATTCGTCTTTAAGGTTTCGTATGGTGGTTCTTGTATTGTTTTTCGTGTTTATAGTGTCGTATAGTGTACCGCGGCTGATGGACTGCCCTGATTGATCGAGGGCCCGGGCTATTTAAGGCCGATCTCGAGGCCGAGTCCGCACGTTTGTGGTGTCGAGTTATCCACGCGTGCCACCGACACGGTCATTACCTCGGATGCACCGAGAAATGAGCTGAGTGTAGTTTTGGCACTTTTGGTCATTGACTCGGTTGTACCGAGAGGTGTATGGTGTACGTGTGTTTTTTGGCAGCCCTGGTCCCAGGGTTTTACAAATTACAGGTATGTTGAATTGTGTCGAGGGAATATCGATGCTGAAAATTCGTTTTATCATTGTGGCTATAATAATGATCCAATCTGAACCAAGTTCGGGAATCTGGTAGATATGATTATTCTCTACGATACTGCATTTTTCTTTTTTTTTCTATCTACAAAATTGTGGACTTTCATATATTGGAGTGGCGGGGTTGAAATACTCTTGTACTGAAGTGGTATCACAGGAGTTTGGACAAAAGTTGGGTTGCTCTAGCTCTTATAGTCTTTGAGATCCAGGCGTTCATATGTACGAATAAGCAAAGTCGACACGTTGGTGTGTGAGTGCGAGCGAGAGGGAACGAAGTTTCTCGAAATGCTTTCCTCCATTTTGGCTACACTAATAATCCGACCCGATTCAGATTTGAGCCTCTGATAGATATGATCTTTCTCTATGATTCTGCATTTTTAGTTTTCTATTATTTTCTAAATTGTGGTGGCCACAGATGTCCGCCCTTTGTGGGGGAGCGGAATTTGGAAACATTTTTCTAGGAGTGAGATATCACATCACTCTGGAAAAAAAATTTGGCTGCTCTAGCTCTTATAGCTTCCGAGCAATGGGCGACAAACAAGGCGGACAGACGGACAGACATGGCTATATCGACTAGGCTATTGATGCTGATCAAGAATATATATATGTCGCATATTAACTTTTAAATTTAAATAAAGAAAATGATTTATAAATGTTACTTCCGTGTTCGTTGTGTCTCTAACCACGGTATTGTTTGCTTGTTCCTCTGATACTTTCGTGGGCTGGTAGTTCTTGTCTGACGTAGACTGGCTTGGGCATGAAAGATAATAGATCTGCAGCAAGGCAGATGAAGAAGGAGAGCAAAAAGAAGTACACTCAAGGCTTGAGTGTGTGTTGGCAAAATCTTTCATGTGTGAGGGATGACTGGAGAGGAGAATATCGCAATTATAAAAGAACTGCGGAGGCAGTCAGTTTTTGGAGTTTGAAGCGGAAAGTCATGAGACGCTTCAGGAAACGCTTTGTCCACGAAGGGGCACAAGGAGAGGATGAGGAAAACAATGCAGATTATTATTATCAAAATGACTCTCCGACATCAGAAGTGGTATGCACTACTCCTCAGAACGGTTCTGATAAAAACCTCCGAATGCTGTTGGAGTCGCAAAATCGCCAATTTATGGATCAAAACCGTGCAGCGCACGCAATCAAACGACGCAATAGCCGTCGTACTAACGAAATTCAATCCTGATCGTGCAGGCGCGGACGCGCTCTCTTGGTGTTCAACTGTCGAATACATTCTCTTTGAAAACCCGCTGGAGGGCAGCGCCCTTGTTATGTCTCTTTGCAAGTCGCTGGAAGGAACCGCGTCATATTGGCTGTCGCAAACTTGCTTTGCGAGCATAACGTGGACACAATTCGGAAAATTATTTCTGCACTCGTATTAGACTCGTATCTAGACCTTGGCGGCAACCGTTATGAATCTGCTAAATGGGCGCCCAAATGTTGGAGAATGCCTTTCGCTGTATGGAAGCAGATTGGTCACTTCGTCATGTCCAGATGGAAATCATTGACCGTGGAACGAATAGCCGTTTGTGTTAATTTGGCGCATTCCGCTGGAGTGGACAAGAGACTGCGGCGCTTAGTGTTTACAACGGACATTAAGACGCGCAACGAGCTGCATCAAGAATTGAAGGCGTTTTCATTTGACGTACGACAGGGTCAGTTTCTACTGATAATTCATCTGCTCCGCCAGCAAAAAGGGTCAAACAATTTCCATACATCATGTGTCACAATTGTGGGAAACTTGGTCATAAGATGGCCGACTGTCGTTTTAAGAGAGAAGCAGCTCGGCACCAACCAATTCACAATCAGCACGCTTCCAGCACAGGAGATAAGGATCGGTCAGCTCTGACCTGCTACAAGTGCGGAAAAGTTGGGCATGTATCTACAGTTTGCCCAGAGCGTGGCACACCTTCCAACAACATTAACGTTAAGCACGTTAACGTGTGTACTGTCGTCGAGCCTATGGGAACGCTGATGCAATTTGGTGAGTCGTTTCCATTTTGTTTTGATTCCGGAGCTGAATGCTCGCTCATCAAGGAAGCTACGTCACAGAGACTTTCCGGAACTAGAACAAACAATGTAGTTGTATTAAGGGGTATTGCTAATAATACAGCATGTAGCACTTTACAAATACTTTCAAATGTTATGATAAGTGAATATTCTTTTGAGATTCTGTTTTACGTGGTTCTAAACAACTACATTATTTACGAAGTTATGATTGGTCGAGAGATTTTGAGCCAGTGAATCGATGTAACAATTACCTGTAAATCGCTTGTTATATTTAAGGAAAAATATTTATATCCTGTGTTGGCTCTCGAAAGCACTCCTGACCTGGCAAACGTTGATACCGATTTGGAAGGATCTGATAGAGATCAGTTGGAAACAATTGACAATTGGAAATACGTCTGATTGATCCTAACAAGACAGTACAGAGACGCCCCTTTAGGTTGAGTGTTGAAGAAAAAGAACAAGTAAGAAGAATAGTGGATGAATTGTTGGAGGCAAATATTATACGCACTAGTTGTTCTCCGTTTGCGAGCCCGATGATAGTTGTCCGAAAGAAAAATGGTTCAGACCACACGGCGGTAGACTATAGAGAGTTGAACGCAAACACTGTGTTTGATAAATATCCTTTGCCACTGATTTCTGATCAGATTTCCCAATTGTGTGGAGCTAAAAATTTTACCTGCGTAGATATGGCAAATGGGTTTCATCAAATTCCATTTCATCCCAACCCAATCGAGTGCACCGCTTTTGTGACACCAGAAGGACAATTCGAGTTTTTGGTTATGCCTATGCGGCTTAAGAATCTCCCATCGGTTTTTTAAAGGGCCGTTAACAAGACATTAGGTGAACTTACTCATTCATATGTCGTTGTTTATATGGACGACATTATGATAGTCGCAGGCAATAAAAATGAAGCCCTGGATAGGTTACGAGTAGTTTCGCAAACGCTTACCAAAGCTAGCTTCTCTTTTAATGTTGCAAAATGTTCTTTTCTTAAATCCAGCGTTGAATATTTGGGATTCGAAGTTAGAGAGGGTGAAATCCGACCAAATCCGCGAAAGATACGTGCCTTGGAGATTTTGATTCCTCCGCAGTCGTTGCACCAATTAAGGCAGTTTATTGGATTGGTTTCGTATTTTCGGCAGTTTGTGCCTAAATTTTCGCATATGTTAAAACCACTTTATGCTTTGACTTCGAAAAATGTTTCTTTTCATGGGGACCTAGAGCACGAGCAAATACGGCAGAAAGTTATTTCTATTCTGACTAATGAACCAGTTCTCACTATCTTCGATCCGCAATTTCCCATAGAGCTGCACACTGATGCGAGTGCAGATGGCTATGGTGCAATTTTGTTGCGCAAACAATAAGCCTAGGGTAAGCCTGGTCCGTAGTTAATAATGTTCACGAGGCAATTATGCATCTTGGTTGGGAGAAAACACTGGAGAAAATGTATGAATTGTATTGGTTTGAAAAAATGTCTAAATATGTCCGCGAATTTGTAGATAACTGCATTACCTGCAGATTGTCCAAACCACCATCTGGAAAAATACAGGCCGAATTGCATCCCATCCAGAAGATTGATATTCCGTGGCATACTGTTCATATCGACATTACTAGAAAGCTTAGTGGTAAAAACGACCAAAGGAGTATGTAATTGTCCAAATAGAGGGATTTACCAAGTGTGTCCACACGTGCCATACAGTAAGGCAGGATAGTGAAAACTGTATCAAAGCTGTGAAGGCATCAATATCGTTGTTAGGTGTCCCTTCTCGCTTGATCGCAGATCAGGGTCGTAGTTTTTCTAGTTCAGTGTTTCGTGATTTCTGCATTTCGCATTTAATTGGGGCTAGTCGAGCAAACGGCCAGGTGGAGCGAGTAATGGGTACTCTAAAGTCAATGCTAACTGCTGTTGAAACGAGCCAGCGATCTTGGCAGGATGCTTTACAAGAGGTACAACTGGCTCTGAATTGCTCGTCCAACAGAGTGACCAAAGTTAGTCCATTAGAATTACTTATTGGAAAAGAAGCAAGGCCATTTGGTCTAATGCCTGTTGCTGATAATGAAAATACTGTTGAAGTTCAAATAGTTAGAGAAATGGCAAAGTATATATGGAAAAGAATGCCAATTACGAAAAAAATAGATTTGATAAAAATAAGGCAGCAATTGTAAAACATAAGGTCGGAGACTATGTGCTGCTTAAGAATGAAGAAAGACACCAAACCAAATTAGACCCGAAGTATTGAGGTCGGTTTTTAGTGACCGAAGCTTTGGATGGGGATCGGTATAAGCTTAAGTCGATCAATTCTAATCGAACGTATTAATACCAGCACGAATTTTTGCGAAGTATGCCCAAGGAGGGGATTACCACAGAGTTGGATATTGGAAGTGATGAGGAAAGTGTCGAAGATAAAGCCGGTCAGAGCTTGGATATTACTGAGTATGATGATCAAAATGATGAAAATGTGGCCTTTGAGGGCTGTGATGATGTTGACCTGATGTAAAAGTAATAAGTTGTTAAGAAGATAATGTTGTATGACCAGTTTAATGTGATTTAAGCTGCGTGTCATTGTTGTATGATGGTCAGTTAAATTTGATTTGAGCTGTGTACTTTGTCTATTTGGCCGGTTGAATGTGATGTAAACTGTGAGCTATGGTAACGAAGATAAAGCTGTTTGGCTGGTTTAATATGGTGTAAACTGTGAGTTATGCTGTTTGGCCGGTTTATTGTGATATAAACTGAGAGCTATTGGAATCCGTATCTTGAGGCAGTAAAATTAAATCAATTTAAAAAGAAAGTAATCCTTAAGGAAAGTATTTCTATATAAAAGAGTAATTAATTGTTTATGATTTATATTTTGAAAACATGTGAAAGAAAAACAAAGATTAAAAGGAAGAAAAGAAATTTGTATTTGCAAACACACGAGGACGTGTCGCATATTAAATTTTAAATTTAAATAAAGAAAATGATTTATAAATGTTACTTCCGTGTTCTGTTTGCGGTACTGTTTGCTTGTTCCTCTGCTACTTTCGTGGGCTGGCAGTTCTTGTCTGACGTAGCCTGGCGTGGGCAAGAAAGAGAATACATCTTCAGTAAGGCAGATGAAGAAGGAGAGCAAAAAGAAGTACACTTAAGGCTTGAGCGTGTGTTGGAAAATTCTTGCATGTGTGAGTGATGACACGAGAAGAGAATATTGCAATTAGAAAAGAACTGCGGAGGCAGTCAGTTTTTGGAGTTTGAAGCGTTTGACGCGTCAGGAAACGTCTTGTCCACGAAGTGGCACAAGTAGAGAATGAGCGAAACAATGGTGATTATTATTATCAAAATGACTCTCCGACATATACTTTATGGGGTCGGAAACGCTTCCTTTTTTATGTTACACACATCCACTTTTACCACAAATACAATATACCCTTTTACTCTTCGAGTACGGGTATAAAAAGCATCAAGGAGTCAAGGAAAATCTTCCATGTTCCAGATCTCGTGTAGCGCCAATGGTGACAATCCACTGATATTACAGTCCCAAGTTAGTAGTATTCGGTGCAGCACTACTCGCTCAGCTTTTGCAAGAAATGCCATTGATGCACTTCTCTTGCTCGCACTATTGGTGGTGGGACTCTATTTATTGCTAATTGACTTTCTGTTGTTCAGGAGCTCACATATGAGAATACGTAACAGCACGTACGGCCTGAATTCACCCATAACGATATCTTTTCTCGAGGATCATTACCCACTGAGCTCACCAATTTCCATCTTTGAAAGCATGGACCTCCATCCTTGATATCCGGAACTGATCAATGCATTGCAATGGCCAAGTTCGTCTCCTCGGCACGGAAAACCACTTACCACTTCCACTTCGACATGTTTAAATAAGTGCGGTTTGCTACGAGTTGGAGGGCATCCTCAAAAATCTACCTTTGATGTTGAAGCACGAAGTCTCATAACATTGCCCAGGAATCTTTCTATTACTGCTGCTCTGATAAGGCACTTACACGAATAGCACCTTCACGGCGGACTCCAGTCTGTGGGGAGGAGAGTCTGTATAATTATGACACTTGCCTTTAGGAGACGATGTGAAAGGCATGGATCCTTTCACGGGGGAGTATGTTCGGGCGAAACCCGAGAATAAATTTATATTTTTTTGTATTGCGAGAATATACCTTTTTGATTTTTAAAGACATTTTAGTTGAGGTACATAAAAATTCGGCCGCGCAAAAAAAACCAGTCTGGTTACTACGAAAGAGAACGAACGTAGACAGTTTTCAATCTGACATCTTCTTGAATCGAACTAATCCTTGACTTCTCAGGGCGAACATACTTTTGGAACTTATTCATCTTGCTATCGTTTCGAACGCTACTGCGCAGTATACCAAAACCAATTAACTTCTATATATTGAACTGAAATAACGTACTTTCTTAATAACTGGAAAAATTTCACAAGCTAAGAAAGAAAATACAAGTAAGGTATGGTGGATCTTAGGTTTTTGCAGTTGGTTATAATTGTACATATAATAGAGGAACGCACAGAATACAGCAGGACTAAATTCTCTTGAAATTTGTTGAGATAGATAAAACATAACGGCCCGCAATGAAACTCAGTTTCTGATCTTAGTGATTGGTCGGGTAATTTTTCAAGATGGGGTCATGAACCTGACGGCTCGAACAAGGTCGTGCTTTCCAGGAAGGCTTCAACCCGTTCGAAGTACCATGAAGATGGTGGTGTGTTGGACTCTTTAACAAGTACAACGTACCCGATCTTGATATCTACGAGATCTGACGAGGTTTACTTTGGGCGCTGTTACAGAGATGTCAGGTACTCCTGATGCCATTTTGGACAGAAACCAATCGGCCCACAGAGATGTGATCCAAGTCAGCCTCCGGTATGGTAGTGAACGCCAGTGAGCTGACGATAAATGATGTGTGTAGCATAGAGGTCGTGAGTTGATAACTGCGCTGACTTGAGCAAGTTCCGATGACTAGCCGAAGTCGCAGTTTCACAGATCAAACTGGTGATTCTCACTTTCCACCCCAGCGAGGCGCACGTGGTGGACGGAATACCCATTGAATGCCATCATCTGCCACGGTATGTATGACTAGATTGGTGTGTTGCCGTTATCACTGTAGATTTTGCTGTACTTGTCACGAGATATGAAACGCCGCAGCGCAAACAGGAAAATTTCAAGTTCAAAAAAAGGATATTGAAATAACCCACGACGGGGGTGGATCAAATATCCGTGATGCGTCGGACAAGACTTGTCTTTCTGTGCAACTAGGGTTTAAGATAGAGTCCTTTCCAGGGTGCCAGTAGAGTCTCAGAACTTTTACTGGTGACGATTGAGATAGCTGGGTGAATGCCTGATACAGAGTTGGTAGTTCTAAGCTCTAAGTTGGCACAGGACATTAGTTCTATGAGTTCGTTCCGATTCCGTAGAATATCATAGCAGGAGAGTTTTAAGTGTGTGGCGTCGCGAAACGAACTATCAAAAACTACACGGAGTTGTCGACTCACCACAGGGTGATTTTGCATGTCTCGCATTTGTCCTAACGTTTGATATTCTCGCAAGATTTTGATGAATTGGATTCGTAGCTGCTCATTCTGTTTCAAGCGCCGTTCCACCTTTTGGCAACAGTTGAGAGCTCCTCGTAAAGTGTTTCAAAATTAAGGATGTGCGGTATTCAATGGGAATTACTCGATATACTACCCCTTTTCATCTCGAGTGTGTGTGGTAAGAAAGGGTTTCTCGATCTGCTTATTTACGGTAACAGTTTGGAAATGCAGTCCACATTCTCAAGCTCCCAAAACTTCTGGAGAGACGATTCTATATTCAAAGTGTAAATTGCATTGCGTGTTTGGGATGAGTGATTATGAGTGATAACCAGTCCGAAAAAATGAAACGGCGATAAGATTGTCCTTGCTATAGTATATCTTTCTTCCTGTAACTGTAGACCATACGTGTTCGCTATACGTTTGATGAGATGCGACATGTTACACATTCTCCATTTGCGATTTGAACACTAACCATGGCCGAGCGTAATTTGGTTCTGCTCAATTCTTTTCTTAGTGTAGATGTTGCAGTGCCTTGCCGTACACATTCAACAGATAATGTACCCTCTGCTTGGTCAACGTGACTGGAAGTCACCGCAGCGTTAGAATTACTCCCATTCTCCTCTTTTGGTTGACCAAAGGTCCCGATAGTGCCCGATGTAGTACCTGGTGAATGGAGTAGTGAGTGATGATGACCTTTGCATGTGTATTTGGTAATACACTTGTTGCTGCAATGACCAGATTTTATACAGTTATAACATAGAGCCGTATCTTTTACAAAAGATTGTCGTTGCAGATCTGTCATGTTCAAAAACTGTGGACAGCCATACCGAATTCGTTCTGTCGAATGGCATTTGCTGCAATTGCTGCCGTCAACCGCCACCATCGAATATGTGAAACGTTTTGGTTTGTTCCCTTGCAGTGCTGCTTTGCCGACGGACGCAGCTCCCTTTTGCTCAGCTTCATTTCCTTGCAACGATCATCGAAAAACTTGAAGAATTTGTCGAGAGTAGGCGAGTCTTTTTCCATACAGCGTTCAATCCACCTGCGCCTCGTGTAAGCGTCACGTTTCTCTATTGCCAGATAGATTATCCAACAGTCTCGTGCTGTTTTTGGTAATTCGTTTTGCGTTGATGGTGCACTACAAAACTGCAGAGCTCGAATTTGCCGTACCTCTGACATCCTCGTGACTATAAGCATACACGGACTTGTTCCTAGTGTTCTAGTTTGCAGCTAACTGCTTGAATAGCTGCTTTTTTTAAAGCAGAATGAGTACTGCGTCGTTGTGTAGATAAAGACCTTTACTTCCATCCCCTTTGTTTGTTGTAGTTTTAGTAGAAACTCTTTCTTCTCTAAAAGCTAGCATGTGCCTGTAGATATTTTTCCTCGTAGATCCACGTACCCATCCATTCGTTCAAGAAGTGCTATGGAATACCCAAGCTGAGGGAACTCCTTCCACACCATTTGAAGCAGCTCCATAAAGTGATCGTAAAGTGATCTCTGCCGTTGTAGTTGGTTCAGCCCGTTCAGACCAAGCCAATGACCGCGTGATAATGGCCTTGAGACTGCCACGGCGCTTTACCAATAGCCTTAATTGTTCCATTGTTAACAATTATCCAATGAATTCAATGAAGCACACCAAAACTATACAAGAATCCGTCTCGAACGACCAAAGAATGTTGTGAAATACTTCCGTTTGAGTAGCGTATTTGAGTGTACTGTATTTTTATACACGTACTCAAAGAGTAAAAGGGCATATTGTATTTGTGGTAAAAGTGGATGTGTGTAGCATAGAGAAGGAATTATTTCCGACCCCATAAACTATATATATTCTTGATCAGCATCAATGAGATACACTCCTAGAAATGTGTTTTAAAATTTCGGCCTGCCCACTTGCGCCCCCACAAATGTCGTACATCTGTGGAGTCTATAATTTTGAAGATAACAGAAAACAAAAATACACAATTTTGAAGATAAAACGAGAAAGGACTTGATGTGTCGCTGTTAAAGCGACACTACTTTTATACCCTTACTCAGCCAGTACACATGTGACTAACAAACATACATACATTTGTGGAATCCTAAAACATTTTATCATTTTTTACATTTTACATTTTTTCCTGCATCTGTCATCTACATCACTTCACACAACAACACAGGTCGGCTAGCTGCTGAAAATTCATTTCATCATTGTTGATACAATAATGATCCGATCTGAGCCATATCTGGTAGATATGATCATTCTCTACGATACAGCATTTTTCGTTTTTTCCTAACTTCAAAATTGTGGATTTTAATTTTTTGAGGGGCGGAAGGGGACGTGGCGAAATTTTGAAATACATTTGTCTTGGTTTGGTATCACAGGACTCTAGACATAAAGTTTGGTTGCTCTAGCTCTTAAAGTATCTGAGATCCAGGCGTTCATCAGTACGAAAAACCAAAACGACTCATTTTTGTGTGAGTGCGAGCGAAAGGGACCGATGTTTTTCGATATGGTTTTCTCTATTGTGGCTATACTACTGATCCGATCCAATTCAGTTTTGGGTCCCTGATAGATATGGTCTTTTTCTATGATTCTGCATTTTTCTGTTTCTGCTATCTTCAAAATTGTGGACGCCACAGATGTTCGCCCATTGTGGGAGCGGAAATGGGCGGGGCGAAATTTTGAAACACTTTTCTAGGAGTGAGATATCACATCAGTGTGGTTGCTCTAGTCTTGTTGTCTTGTTTGTCGCCCATTGCTCGGATGCTATAAGAGCAACCAAATTTTTTTTCCTGACTGATGTGATATCCCACTCCCAGAAAAGTGTTTTAATATTTCGCCCCGCCCACATCCGGCCTCAAAAAGGGCGCACATCTGTGGCGTTCACAATTTTGAAGATAGCAGAAACTAAAAATGAAGAATCAGAGAGAAAAATAATATCTATCAGAAGCCCAAATCTGAATTGGATCGGATCATTAGTATAGCCACAATGGAGAAAACGATTTCGAGAAACATCATTCCCTCTCTTTCGCACTCACACAAAAACGAGTCGATTTGGTTTTTCGTATTTTGTGTAGCCTGGATCTCAGAGACTATAAAAGCTATAGCAACCAAATTTTCTGTCCAGACTCTTTTGATACCCAACCGAAACAAGTGCATTTCAAAATTTGCCCCGCCCCCTTTCGCTCCCACAAAAGACAAAAGTCCACAATTTTGAATATAGAGAAAAACGAAAAATGTAGTTTCGTAGAGAATGAAAATATCTACCAGATATTTGGTTCAGATCGGATCATTATTGTAGCCACAATGATGAAATGAATTTTCAGCAGCGTTTCCCCGCGCGCCCGCTACAACCAAACAAAATATACATTGATAGCCGCTACTGATTCTCTCACACTCCCGCTCTTTCTCGTGCAGTGTACGTGTGTTGTTGTGAGAACTGATGTAGATGTAAATGAGAGATGCAGCAAACAAATGTAAAATGTAAAAACTGATACAACATTCCACATAAATAACATGTGTACAGACTGAGTACGGGTATAAAAGCAGAGTCGCGTTTACAGTGACTGCGTACGTTCTTTCTCGTTTCCTTTTCTTTTCGAGACGGACTTAAATATAAATACGACTTAGTAAATAATATCCATTCATCATCAGAGACAAATACCTAAAAACTTATCAACTGGTTGAAATATATTAAAATGTGATGTATTTTTAATTTTTTTTTTAAATTTTATTATCAGATTAAAATAAGCAAATCTTTTCACGAAAGACTTGACACTTTTAAGTCTTTCCACTGCTGAGTTCACAATGGGCCTCTTATGCGCTTCACTGTTTCACGCAGGTTAATTTTCTTAGAAATTAACTAACTGGAAAACAGGCATTTTGCAAATCGTATGCAATTATTCTCATAAAAGCAAAGCTAACCTGAAAACTGGAAACACGAAAGCAAGTAGTCTTTCCCCCGCACCTAAAGAGTCGTGCAGAGTCTTTTCGGAATTCGTTCTGAGTGCTTTTGCGTTATTAGCAGCTGCTGGGCAACATTTTACACTAACAAATTCCCCACGATTAGTTGGTGGTCGGGGTGTTGCGGATTTGGTGTTGCTAATTCTTAGTAATTATTTGATAATGGACCAAATACAAACGCATAACAAATGTTAAAGCTCTCCGATATTTCTCTTACCTGCGAAGTACTTAAAATCACTTTGGATTGTTTTTTTTCCGTTCCAGTAAATATCATTAATGAATTCAAATTTGGCGAAAATGATATTATCGAATCATAGTCGTGAGTGCATAGAATATTCCTTGATCGATGCTCCAGCAAATGAATACCCTTTTGATCAACTGCTAACCACAGCATTCGTGGCCAGTTTGAGGTAAAGCTTTGCTGAAACACACAGAATAGATGAATTAAATCTTTATATAAACGCGAAAGGACGTGTTGTGGCGCTGTTAAAGCGACACTACTTTTATACCAGTACTCAGCCAGTTCACATGTGATTTACAAAGGAAAATATGTAGAATTTTAAAATATTTTATCATTTTTTACATTTTAAAATTTACATTTTTTCTACATAACTTCTCACAACAACACTGAACTCCAGAGGGTTGGCGGCTGGCTGCTGAAAATTCATTTCATTATTGTGGCAACAATAATGATCCGATCTGGTATCTGGTAGATATTATTATTCTCTACGATAGTGCATTTTTCGTTTTTTCCTATATTGAAAATTGTGGACTTTCATTTTATGGGGGAACGGAAGGGGCGTGGCGAAATTTTGAAATACACTTGTCTTGGTTTGGTATCACAGGAGTCTAGACAGAAATTTTGGTTGCTCTAGCTCTTATAGTCTCTGAGTTCCAGGCGACACACACAATAAGAAAACGAGAAAGAACGTACGGAGTCGCTGTAAACGCGACTTTACTTTTATACCCGTACTCAGTCTGTACACATGTGATTTATGTGGAATTTTTAAATGTTTTATCAGTTTTAACATTTTACATTTTGCATTTGTTTGCTGCATCTGTCATCTACATCTACATCAGTTCTCACAACAACACACGTACACTGCACGAGGCAGAGTCTGTGAGCGTGAGTGTGAGTGTGAGAGAACCAGTAGCGGCCGCTACTGCCATCAGCCCTAATACAAATGTATATTTTGTTGCGGGGGGCAACCCCCGCAAGGGGACTCGCCGCTGAAAATTCATTTGATCATTGTGGCTACAATAATGATCCGATCTCAACCAAATTCGGGAATATGGTAGATATGGTCATTATCTACAATACTGCATTTTTGGTTTTTTCCTATCTTCAAAATTGTGGACTTTCGTCTTTTGTGTGGGCGGAAGGGGGCGGTGCGAAATTTTGAAATACAAATACTTGTTCAGGTTTGGTATCACAGGAGTTTTGACAGAAATTTTGGTTGCTCTAGCTCTTATAGTCTCTAAAATCCAGGCGTTCATTTGTACGAAAAACCAAATCGACTCGTTTTTGTGAGAGTGCGAGCGAGAGGGAGCGAAGTTTTTTCGTATATTTTCCTCTATTGTGGCTATATTAATGATCCGATCCGATTCAGATTTGGGCACCTGATAGATATGGTCTTTCTCTATTTCGTTTTCAGTTATCTTCAAAACTGTGGACGCCACGCAGATGTGCGCCCTTTGTGGGGGCGGAAGTTGGCGGGACGAAATTTTGAAACATTTTTGTAGGAGTGAAATATCACATCAGTCTGGAAAAAAAATTTGGTTGCTCTAGCTCTTATAGCCTCCGAGCAATGGGCGACAAACAAGACGGACATGATACTATGATACTGCATTTTTAGTTTTTTGTTGTTTAAAATTGTGGACGCCACAGATGTGCGCCCTTTGTGGGGGCGGAAGTGAGCGGGGCGAAATTTTGAAATTTTTCTAGCAGTCTGTGAAAAAAATTTGATTGTTCTAGCTCTAATAGCCTTCGAGCAATAAGTGAAAAACAAGACGGACAGACGGACAGACAGACAGACAGACGGACACACATGTCTATATCGACTCGGCTATTGATGCCGATCAAGAATATATAAACTTTATGGGGTCGGAAATGATTCCTTCTCTATGTTACACACATCCACTTTTACCACAAATTCAATATACCCTTTTACTCTTCGAGTATGGGAATAAAGAGGGGTGGAAGACACTGGTGACAATAAAGTTCTTAGTATTGTTAAAAAGGGAACCTCAAAAAGATTTATTCAATTTCAATGTAAGCTGCGGCTCATCAAAAATAACAAAGAAAAGGGTGGTGTTATCGACACTATCAAAAATCTATGATTCCTTAGGATGGCTGCCTACCGTGACCATTGTGGGAAAACTGTTCATTCTTTAAATAAATAAAAGTGAATGGGATCAGGAATTATCTAAAAAGATAGGAAGTACTGAAACAACATACAAAGAAAATTTAAATTTAGAAAATATTCGGATCCCAAGGTGGATAACTCCAAAGAATTTTCAGGAATGGGTTTTCTGACGCATCGAAAAAGGCATAAGCTGTAGTAGTGTATCCAATTAAAAATAGAAAAACCACCTCGAAACTAGAGCAGTGTGCAGCTTATTTGCTTAGTATACTTATCCAAAGAGTAAAAGAATCCTTTGACAGTATGGGAGAAATCTATGCTTGGAGTGATTCCCCACTATCACACTAGCATGGATTAAGAGTGATCAAAGTAAGATCAAACTTATCAGACGAAGAACGGATGGCATTCGGAGATTAACGAATACTGAATGGAATCATGTGAAATCCGAAGATAATCCAGCTGATTTAGCATCTAGGGGGATTGATTCAAACCAATTGACTAACTGTGATCTTTGGTGGAAAGGTCCCAAATAGCTAGCTGAAGCAAAGGAGCATTGGCCTCAACAACAAACTAGGGAGGAAGCTGTACTGATACACACAATAATAAATGAAAAAGAAATTGTGGTGTCGCCGTTATCGCGACACTACTTTTTATACCCGTACTGATTTATGTGGAGTTTTCAAGTGTTTTATCAGTTTTTACTTTTTACATTTACTTTCTAAATCTGTCTTTACATCAGTTATTACAAGTACACTGCACGGGGCGAAGTGTTTGAGCAGTGTGTGAGCGAGAGAGAGAATCAGTAGCGGCTATAATCACTAAAAGACTCTTTTGTTGCGGGGGGTGGGAGGGCTCGCTGCTGAAAATTAATTTTATCATTGTGGCTGTAATAATGATCCAAGCTGAACCAGATTCGGGAAGATAGATACATAGATAGATATGTTAATTTTCTACGATACTGAATTTTTCGTTTTTTCCTATCTTCAAAATTGTGGACTTTCATATTTTGGGGGGTCGGAAGAGGGCGTGGCGAAATTTTGAAATGCACTTGTACTGAAGTGATATCACAGGAGCTTGTACAGAAAGTTTGGTTGATCTAGCTCTTATAGTCTCTGAGATCCAGGCGCTCATTTGTACGAATGGGTAAAATCGACACGATTGTGTGTGAGTGCCAGCGAGAGGGAACGATGTTTCTCGAAATGGTTTTCTCCATTGTGGCTATACTAATGATCCGCTCCGATTCACATTTGGGCCCTGATAGAAATGGTCTTTCTCTATGATTCTGCGTTTTTTAGTTTTCTGCTAACTTAAAAATGCTAGACGCCACAGGTGTGCGCCTTTTGTGGGGCGGAAGTGTGGAGGGCGCAATTTTGAAATACATTTTTATAGGAGTGAGATATCATATCAGTGTGGTACAAAAATTTGTATGCTCTTGTTCTTATAGCCTCCGAGCAATAGGCGACAAACATGACGGACATCCGGACGGACAGACATGGCTATATCGGCTCAGCTAATGATGCTGATCAAGAATATATATACTTTATATGGTCGGAAATGATTCTTCTCTATGTTACACACACATCCACTTTTGCCACAAATACAATATACCCTTTTACTCTTCGAGTAAAAATAAAAAAGACTTCGGCAATATATTTAGATCAAATGGAGGACGTTGAAATAGTAGCCTCCTCTTGGAATCTAATAATTTTCTACAATGTAGACGCCTATTTTGAGATGCTGAAAAAGGGTTGTTGAGCTATTAAGCGTTTGTAATAGCTATTGCAAAAAGGTAGGTTTTAAATAAAAGAGCCGAGGATTTCAATTGGAAATACAATTTTATTTATTATATGAGGTAGCGGCAATACGCGTGTGTAGCTGGGGTATAAAAAGTGCACCGAAAACTATGATAGTTACATCCAGACGGCTTGAGGGCAGGCGGACCCAATTGCCCGTGCCCCACTGCAAGAGGTAGAGAGAACCAAAGATGCTCGGGCTGCTACTGAGCCGAGTGCGGGCGATAGATAGAGAGAGAGAGAGAGAGAGAGCGCGGGAGAACAGCATAGATGCTGCAGCTGTAGTAGCGAAATGAGCATAAGCGTAACCATAAGCATAAGCAATTACACTATTTACAATTCAGTGTTCAATCGTATAAGCAAACATATGTAGGTAGATTTACGTTAGGCTGCTCCACTAACTAACAACAAGTTTTTTATACCTAAACATCGGGCTGGGAAACCCGACAAGGGTAAAGATCTGGTTCCGAAAATGAAATTGATTTCCGAAAGGCTACTTTTCGAAGACCAATGCCTTTTAGTTTTGGATAATACAGAAAAGAAAATGTTAGACTTTGAGGAAAATAGGAAACTTTTCATGGCTCAAAGTAGATCAAGAAATAAGCGACCTCCATTTGGATTTATAGGATTCCTATAGAATATCACATTTTATTTGGGATAATGGAGGAAGACGATAGGGTTCACATCGAGGAAATATGAAGCTTATTAAGCAATCAGCACAATCTGAATGAGCTAAGTAAGAAACAAACTTCTCTGGTCGCTTAACAACAAATGTTTTAAAACAACGACTGATGAGGTCAATAGAAATTTTAAGGGAATGAATACGCGAATTGAGAATATGACTACTACACTATCAATTCTTCATGATAACCAAACAATTAGGTAACATAATAGATGAATGCTAGAAAATACAATCTGGAATCATAAGCTTAGTAATAGACATTAATCATGGTCGACTTAATACTAACATTTTAAAGCCAAGTCAATTAAAAGGTGATATTTCGAAAATAAAGGATAATTTATCAGAACATTTTGATTTGCCAGGGAAAAGAACTGGCACAGAGCTAAAAAGAAGTTAATATTTTACTAACAGCTAGGGGCTTATTTTTTAATAAAAAGCTTATAATAAACGCAAAGATACTTGTTGATGTACGGATTCGATATTATTTACTAAGTCATATTCATAGTAGTAAATCCATTTCGAAGAGAAAAGGAATAGAAAAAGAGAAGAAGTGAAGAAGAGAAGAAGAAAAGAAGAGCAGTAACATAGAAGAGAACATGATAGAGAAGAGAGACGGCATTATTCATTACCGAATAGACAGCGAAGCGAACAAGAATAAAGATAAATACAGTCCACTAAAATCACGCTACTCAAACGGGAGTATTTCAGAACATTCTTTGGTCTTTCGAGCCGGATTCTTGTATAGTGTTGGTGTGCTTCCGTATTCATTTGATAATTGTTAACAATGGAACAATTAAGGGCATTGGTAAAGAGTCGTGGGAGACTCAAGGCCATTATCACACGCGGAATGGCTTGGTCTGCACGGGCTGAACCAACTACAACGGCAGAGATCACTTCAAGGATGGAGCTGCTCAAATCGGTGTGGAAGGAGTTCTCACAACTTGGGGATTCCATAGCCCTTCTTCAACGAGTGGAAGGGTCTGTGGATCCAGAGGAAGACAACGATTACCACGAGGAGAAATATCTCCAGGCACATGCTATGCTACTAAAACTACAACAAACAACGGGGATGAAAACAAAGGTCTTTTTCTACACAACGACGCAGTCTGCTACAACAACAACAACAACAACAGCTATTCGAGCAGTTAGTTGCAAATCAGAGCGCAACGAAAATGTCCGTGCATGCTTATGGTGTCGGCGAAGTTAGAGGCACGGCGAATTCAAGCTATGCAGTTGTTGCGGCGCCATCAATGAAAAGCGAATAGCCAAAAATTCAAATCAAGCGGTTCGCTGGCAATTACACAGAGTAGCGCCTTTCAGGATATCTATGAGAGCACAATTCATAGCATGCAGCATTTGACGAACACACAGAACTTCAATCATTTGAAAACACAATTGATCGATGAAGCTGCCAACTTGGTACGACAATTGGCGATTACTGACACTGCTTATAACACTGCATGGAAACGTCTCAAAGAAAGATACAATCGGCCGAGGCACATTGTTAACACCTTTTTGGAACAATTTATGTCCTTGCCAACAAATACTGAAATCGATGCGGCGGTTTTGCGTAAGGTATCCGACGGGGCAAATGAAATTGTTCGTGGTCTGGATGCTGTAAACAAAACTGGACGAGACTGTTGGATCATCTATCTGGCACTCGAGAAACTTGACGCTGACACGAGACGCAGGTGGATTGAACGCAGTATGGACAAAGACTCGCCCAATGTCGATGATTTCTTCAAATTTTAGGATGATCGTTGCAAAAATGGGAGCTGAGCAAAAGGGAGGTTGCGTCCGTCGGCAAAGCAGCAACGCAAGCAACAAACCAAAACGGTTTACACATTCGATGGTGGCGGTTGGCGGCAGCAACTGCACTTAATGCCATTCGACAGAGCACATTATGTATGGCTGTTCATAGTTTTTGGACATGACAGATCTGCAACGACGATCTTTTGTAAAAGATACGGCTCCATGTTATAACTGTATGAAATCTGGTCATTTAAGCAACAAGTGTAAATCAAAATACACATGCAAACATTGCAAAGGTCATCACCACTCATTACTCCGTTCGCCAGTTACTACATTGGGCACTATCAGGACCTTTTATCAATAAGAAGAAGAGAATGGGAGCAATTCAAACGCTCATCCCAACGCTACGGTGACTTCAAGTCACGTTGCCCAAGCAGAGGGTACATCATCGGATGTATGTGCGCAAGGCACTACAACATCGACACTAACAAAGGGATTGACCAGTACCACATTACCCACGGTCATGGTTTATCAGAAGAGAATGTAACATGTCGCATTTTATTGGATAAAATAAAATCCTGGCTCACAGCATTTTATTGGATAAAATAAAATCCTGGCTCACAACTCTCTTATGTATCGGAACGCTGTTCACGCATTCTGGCTTCGGGAATATCATCAGTAATAGCTGATAGCACAAGGGGACGCAGCAAACTACATATCAAGTCCCGCATTTCTGATGATCATCTGGATGTATACGCCCATGTACTTGGCAGTATCTCGTCATCACTGGGAAGGCAAAACATTGACGCTTCGTCACTCAAGGTGTTCAAAGTCCTACAATTGGCTGACAAAAACTTCTGCACAAACGCTCCAGTTCACATTTTATTGGGTTGGCATCACGTATGGTCTACACTTACAGGAAGGAAGATGTACGTCAGCAAGGGTAATCTTGTTGCCATTTCTCACTCACGACACCCCAAACACGCAATGCAATTACACTTACAACAATTTTTTATATGGAAACGTCGCTCCAGAAGTTTTGGGAGCTGGAGAGCGTCGACTGCATCTCCAAATTGGAACCGGAAGATGAACAGGTCGAGAAACACTTTCTCACCACGCATACTCGAGATGAAAACGGGAAGTATATCGTGGAGCTTCCATTTAACACCGCATATCCTGAATTTGGAGACACTCTACAAGGAGCTCTTAACCGTTTCAAATCGGTTGAACGGCTCTTCCAACAGAATGAGGAACTACGTATCCAATACATCAAGTTCATGCGAGAATATGAAACGTTGGGACACATGCGAGAACTGTCGGCAGACGAAGTCAATGCGGGACAGCATTTCTATAGGCCACACCACCCTGTGGTGGGTCGAAAACTCCGTGTAGTTTTTGATGCTTCCTTTCGCGACGCCAATGGAAAGGCCTTGAATGACACTCTCTTTATAGGACCCAGTATCCAACGCGATTTGTTTGCTGTGTGCCTCCGCTTCAGAATGTACAAATTCGTGTTCTCGGCGGACATTGTGAAAATGTTCCGCTAAATAGGAGTCAGCGGCAAGCATCGAGACTTCCAGAGAATCGTTTGGAGAGAAGATCCAACCGAACAAATTAAGCACTTTCAATTATGTACTGTCACATACGGAACCTCATGTGCACCATTCCTAGCGGTTCGGGTGCTGGAACAACTGGCTTCGTATCATTTATACGTTGACGATGTTCTTACTGGAGCAAACAGCCTGATTAGGGATTTCGGTTGGTCCGCTCTGTACTTGTGCACTGACGTTATGAAAGGCACAAACATTTTCTATAATGTACTTGACACACTCTTTGAATCTTGTGTCCCATATTTTTGTCCGATTAGATCTGGGAAGCCCCCTTGGTTTACCAAAAGAGCTATCCAGTCTAAAAACATAAAATCAAGACTTTATAAAAAAATTTCAGGAAGTTGGCTCTCCTTCTCTCTCTCGCTATGTAATAGCACGGTCAAAATTCCCCATTGTAAACGCTCAATGCTACAAAAATTACCGATGCGCTTTTCTCAGTACCCTAAACAGCTTTACAGCTTCGTAAGCAGAAAGCGTAAAACGTCCGCACATCCATCCTCGCTATCATTTCATAATTCGTCGGCAAACAATGATCAGGCAATTGCCGATCTTTTTGCACAATTTTTCCAAACAACGTATTCCCATGAAAGCTACTCTAGTCAGCCGTATCCATACAGTTTACCAAGATCGAACGGCATTTTCAGCGCTTCGTTAAATGAAAGCTCACTGTTTCAGGATCTTCGACTAGTTAAACCGGTGTTCTCACCAGGTCCTGACGGAGTCCCCGGCTGTGTACTCAGGTACTGCGCCGACGCTCTGTGTGGACCCCTGCTAAAACTATTCACCCTATCCCTTAACTCCTCATGTTTCCCTCCGATCTTGAAGGAATCGTTTATTATTCCTCTCCACAAGAAAGGTAGTAAGTCTGACGCAATGAATTACAAAGGTATATCAAAGTTATCCGCTATTCCTAAATTGTTTGAGAAAATTTTAACCCCGCACTTGCAACATCTCTGCAAATCACTTATATCTCCAGCTCAGCACGGATTTATAAGGCGACGATCAACAACTACAAATTTACTAGAGTTTACCTCTTTTTATTATTAAAGGCTTCCATGGTAACATGCAGACGGATGTCATTTACACCGATTTCAGTAAAGCATTCGACTCTGTAAACCATACCCTTTTAGCACAAAAACTTGACATTTTAGGGTTTCCGCCCAATCTTTTTGAAATGGATTTCCAGCTACCTTTGCTCTAGGTCTCAAAGAGTCCTCTTCAAAAACTCCTTGTCTTCACCTGTTCAGGTTACTTCTGGAGTACCACAGGGCAGCCATCTTGGCCCCCTACTTTTTACACTCTTCATTAAAGACCTGCCTTCAGTATTAACAAACTCTCGAGTACTCATGTATGCGGATGACGTGAAACTGTGTGCCCAGTATAAGGACATTTCATTTCACTCTCGCTTGCAATCCGATCTCAATAACTTTCAGTCATGGTGTTGTGCAAATATGTTACACCTGAATGTCTCGAAATGTAAAGTAATGACATTTCATCGCTCCAGCACCTTGTTGCCTCCTTACATCCTCTGCGGTGGTTCTCTTGAGAGAATTACATTGGTTGATGATCTTGGTGTTAAACTAAACCCCAAGTTAAAATTTTCTGAACATATTTCTACCAACGTAGTTAAAGCCATGGGAGTGCTTGGGTTTATAAAGAGGTGGTCAAAGGAATTTGAAGACCCCTATATAACGAAGACTCTCTATATTTCGCTTGTTCGTCCGATTACGAGCCGAGTACGGCTCTTGTGTATGGTGCCCTCAGTACAAAGTACACCAAGACCGTACAGAATCAATCCAGAAAAACTTTTTACTTTTTGCTCTGCGTGGCCTCAACTGGGAAAAGGGTGTGAGACTGCCTTCTTACTCTCGTAGATTGCTCTTAATTGACCTTCCATCCTCACTTAATCGTAGAAAAATGCTTGATGTGATTTTCATGCACAACTTGATCAGGGGTTCCTATTAGATCCTATAGAAATCTTATTCCATTGTACGTTCCACTGTGTAGATCGAATTATTCCTTGCAAGAATAGTTTCGGATCTTATACTCGGATTATAATTCGTTCTACCATATAATATCCACCACGAAATCACTTCCTCTACTTAAATCACTAATACAAACATACATTACCCGTAATTAGTAATATTCTTTTGTAACTTTGCATGTTAAGCGTTGTGTTTAGCCCTAATTTTTCCTCGAATATTAGTGTAACACCTATCTTTCCTGCATGTTCACGATCGGTTTCGGTACACGTGTCGCACGTTATGCAACAGCGCCCCTCGGTCGGTTGGGCGGAAGGAGGGCTGCGTATCTGACAGGAATCCGCGCGTAACAGGCTTCGGCTTGGTGTCGCATGGGCCACTTGATAGTGCAGTCATTGCACATCAACGTCCTTAAGTATTAGAGCTCGGAAAATGGGTATCAAATACCAAGTCCATAACTGGGGATACCGATGTCTTCACCCAGCTAACTCAATCGTCACCAGTAAAAGTTCTAGGACTCTACTGGCACCCTGGAAAGGATACGTTAATTTACAATGTGGGTCTATCTGCAAGTCTTGTTTGACGTTTCACAGATATTTGACCCACTTGGACTTATAGCACCTGTCGTGGTTCAATTTAAAATCAGCTTTCAACGATTATGGCTTCTCAATCTGGATTGGGATGATCCACTTCCATACAAACAGGCGGACAATTAGCTGAAGTGGCGAGCAGACCTCGACACTTTGCTGTAGTTTCAACTCCAGGCGTGGGTTTGTCCAAAACAAACCCAGCTGACTGTGCATCTAGGGGCCTCATGGCTGCCGACCTTATCGACTTTCAGTTGTGGTGGACTGGTCCCTCATGATAACGGGACAAGGATCAATTCATGGTAAAGTTGAGCAACTAACGGTTTTACTTATCTTCTTCAGGAAATGGTATAGACAATGAAGTGAAAACCAACTGCTTGTCCACATTGGTCGAGTCACAATCGGGTAATCCGCTGGAGGAACTAATAACCAGAGTTTCTTCCTGGTTGAAGATCGTTCACACTGTCGGATATGTTCTTCGCTTTATCCAACGCACAAAACATCCATCTCAGGACAGGTGCTCTGAATCTCTTACATTTCAGGAGATTCAGACGGCACACACTATATGTTTGCGCTATGCACAAACTTGCTTTCAAGGCGACTACAAACTTATACTCGCCAAGAAGCCACTACTGAGCCGATCTCAACTGGGCATACTTTCACCCCTTTGTGACAAAGACAATTTACTCAGGGTTGGCGGACGATTGCATCACTCGCAATTGCCAACCGAAGCGAAGCACCCAGTTTTGCTGCCGAAAACTCATCGCATCACGAAACTAATCCAGGAACACGACCACCGGGTCCACCTGCACCCAGGTGTTTCTGCACTTTTCGTGATTGTTCAGCAAAGGTTCTGGATATTTGGCGCACAAAATCTTATACGCGAAATCACCCACGACTGTTTGGGTTGTTTTCGACAAAGATAGCATACATCACAGCAACGTATCAGCAATGGTACGAACCCCGACTAGCGAGCGGACAGATTCGCTCCCAACGGCACGCAAGGGCCCGGTGCAACAACAGGACCCGCAGAGCATCACAGCACTGCGCGATTTCGGACGAGAGATCACGCAGCTTGTGGAGATGCTCGATGACGGGAAAAGGCGATCGATACATCAGCCTATGCGGGACTCGATCGAGAGCATAAGGGTGCTTTATGAGCTGGTAGCCATCCAGCTGCACGACGAAGGAGCCCAGGCAGTGATCAGAACTCACCAGTCTTCTCAGACCTCGCCGTTCTTTAGAACGGCTCCGGAGCCAAAGAGGAAGCAGGCTGCAGGCGCGCCAACACCTCGGACTTAGAGGACCAAGGCATGCGCCGAAGCACAGACCACGCCAGGCGTAGCTCCTGTTGCAGCTCAACAAGTCGGGGCAGGAGTCTCAGGCTTTCAAGAGTCTAGTAGTCGAGACGCTGGGTGAGCAGGCAGAAGTCCGTACCCTGTCGCATCGGGTGAGTCTCGAATGCAGGGACCTCGACGACCAGGGATGACATATTGGATGCACTGAGAAGCCAAGTAAGCCTCACGGAGCTAGCTGCAGAGGACATCAATTTGCGGAAGGCATACGGAGGAACGCAGACGGCCACAATCAGGCTACCAGCGGAGAGCGTTCAGAAAGCACTTAAGCTGGGAGTACTGAGGGCAGGCTGGGCTAGGTGCAGGCTCCGCGAACGGGTCAGCGTCACCAAGTGCTTCCGATGCCTCGAATTCGGTCACATGGCACGGCAGTGCAGGAGCGAAGTGGACAGATCGAAGCTGTGCAGGCGATGCGATAAGGAGGACCATATGGCAAAAGACTGCAAGTCGGAGCCTCAGTGTATGCTCTGTAAAGGGAAGAGCGCCGATTGGAAGCACGTGGCCGGCAGCGGTAGATGCCCCCTATTTAGGAGCGCCCTGTCGAAGAGATCTGCATGAGATGTACACAGCTGAACCTCAACCACTGCGAAGCGGCACAGTCCCTCCTGAGACAGAATATTAGAGAAAGGAAGACGGACGTCGTACTCATATGCGAGCCAATCAGGACGATACCGGGAAGCGGTTGGACCAACAGCAGATGCGGGAAGGCAGCCATCTGGGCTCTAGAAACACCCCCACGGGAGATTTGTGCCGCCAAAGACGGCTTCAGAGCGAAGTTGAGAGGGGTCACCTTCTACAGCTGCTACGCTCCGCCGAGCTGCGACCAAGCGCGCTTCCAGAGGATGCTAGCAGACACAGCAGAAGACTCGCGCGGCAGAGCGCCTCTACTGATAGCGGGCGACTTTAATGCGTGGTCAGTGGAGTGGGGTATTGGAGAGACCAACGCCAGAGGCACGTGTCTACTGGAGGAGTTTGCGTCCTTGGATGTGGTGCTTGCAAATGACGGAAGGAAGTTAACGTACTTTACGCTTGGCGGAGAGTGCCTAAAATAGGCAACCCATCCCCGCGAAGTAATACTTTGCGGTGATCCCGCGGGGAATGAGGTGTCCAGCTGTGTGTGGTGAGTTTAGCTGGGAAGCCCCGGACGGGTAGTCCAGTTCGTTGACTGGTACGGGCCGGTCACGTCTTTTGAAGATTTTCTCCCACCATGGCGCATCCATGGGCAAAAAAAACAACAGCAACGAATGGCGAATCTACCAAGCATCCGTTTAACTCTGGCACAGCCATTTGTCAACACCGGTTGCGATTATGCTGGGCCCACCGTCAGCTAGGGCTACATATGCCTTTTCGTTTGTCTAGTCACGTCTGCAATACATTTGGAACTTGCAACTGATCTCACCACTGAAACTTACCTGGCTGCGCTGCGGCGGTTCATATCTCTACGTGGTAAGTGCAGCAAAATCTACAGTGACAACGGCACAAATTTCGTCGATGCAAAACGCTCGCTTGATGAAATGCAATCCCTACTGGCGTCACAGCAACACAACAATCTGATCACTCAATCCCTGGCAGATGATGGCATCCAATGGGTATTCATTCCACCACGTGCGCTTCACTGGGGTGGAAAGTGGGAATCGGCAGTTTACATTTACATTTACGCTTACATTTGAGCAGATGCGCACTCTACTTGCTCAAGTCAGCGCAGTGGTCATGGTATGCCTCTTCGTTTGTCTAGTCACGTCTGCAATACATTTGGAACTTGCAACTGATCTCACCGCTGAAACTTTCCTGGCTGCGCTGCGGCGGCTCATATCTCTACGTGGCAAGTGCAGCAAAATCTACAGTGACAACGGCACAAATTTCGTCGATGCAAAACGTTCGCTTGATGAAATGCAATCCCTACTGGCGTCACAGCAACACAACAATCTGATCACTCATACCCTGGCAGATGATGGCATCCAATAGGTATTCATTCCACCACGGGCGCCTCACTGTGGTGGAAAGTGGGAATCGGCTGTTCGATCTGTTAAACTGCATCTTCGGCGAGTCATCGGAAGCTCAACGCTTACATTTGAGCAGATGCGCACTCTACTTGCTCAAGTCAGCGCAGTGGTCAACTCACGACCTTTATTCTACACAGAGGATACTGAGGTCAACTTTTTATCGCCAGCTCACTTCTTAATTGGACGTCCATTCACCACCATACCAGAGGCTGACTTGAATCACATCTCTGTGTGCCGATTAGGCTACTGGCAGAGCATCCAATCCATGTACCAAGGTTTTTGGATGAAATGGTATCAGGAGTACCTGACTGTTTTGCAACATCGCCCAAAGTGGACCACAACAACGTCAAGAGCGGGGACGTTGTGCTCGTTAAAGATTCCAACACACCACCATCTTCATGGCACGTCGAAAGGGTTGTTGAAGCCTATCCTGGAAAGGACGACCGGGTTCGAGCGGTCAGGCTCAAGACCCCGTCTTGAGTAATTACCCGACCAATAACTAAGATTGCTGTATTGCCCCGTTCAGAAACTGTGTTTCAGGGCGGGCCGGATCTGATATTATTTACTAAGTCATATTCATAGTCGTAAGTCCATCTCGAAGACAAAAGGAAGAGAAGAAAAGAATGGAAGAAGGGAAAAAACTTCTGTTTTCGGTTGCCGCTGCGACGGTATTATTCATTACCAAATAGACAGCGAAGCAAACAAGAATAAAGGCAAATCCATTCCACTAAAATCGCGCTACTCAAACGGGAGTATTTCACAACCATACCTTTGTTTGGTTGACATGCATCAGCGTTATTTTGAGTTTTCATTGGAACAACTGGTATTGACCAGTCAGAATTGAAGAACGCATTTTTATGGAGCACGTCGATGTTCAGTATTTAGTTTATAGCTTCGAGATAAATGCATCTAATAAAAGAGTTTGGAAAGGGAGCTGGCCAGTCAGGTCAGATTGCACTGTTCGAGTTAATGATAAAATTCTAATACCTCATCACAGTATAGAAACAGTATAGCGAAACACCCAAGATTGTTTGGAACCAATTAGACTCACCAATTATTAATCATACAGACGAAATAAACCGCTTAAAAAATGAATTAAATTATTTGAAAACGCACAAGCTGGAATTAAAACAACTAAAATTTCACCATCTTTCCGGGCACACATCCTTAATTTTAGTAATAATAATATATGAAACTTTATTTGTATATTTTAAAAGAGCAAAGCATTGTTATACATACTGGAAAGCATGGTTAGTTAAAACGAACAATAAAAATATATGTTTCAAAGTAATAAACTTGTGTGTGTATGTACGTATGAACACAAAGTTATAATTAAGAAATTAAATTGTAAAGTAGAACTCGGCACTTTTTCTGGCCTTTTGCAGAATGTCTAGAATGCTCTAAAACATGAAGGGACATAAATACCCAAATTAACGACCGCACGTATGTACACCAATGTAAATTGATATTTGGACATAAACTCATAAATTGTCCCAAAATACGAACCCTACAACCCTTATCTAGTCCTTAAGTGCATCGCCGAGACATCTCCTAAGATCTCCTAAACTAACAGATGTTTGCAATGCGTTGGTCGCCGATGTAACACACAATGCACTTATCTTATCTTACTACCTGAGCTACATATATCACACACACACATACCATTGCGTTGGCCTTAGACCTAAGCCTAGTTTTACTTCACGGTAGAGATACCTAAACTCATACATTTAAAATAAAGATGTAGTTTTAATATTGAACTCAACAAATGTAGATGTTTTCATCTTGGTTTGATCAAGGTATTTACAGGCGTGTTTCGGGAAGTTACAAATTTTTCTGGTGTATTGCGAGAGCGTGACGTTGTTACTCGTTGGAAACGGCTTTTATAGTCCTTTTAAACTGGACAGCCTGTGTGGTTTTCCTGCAATTTTCATTTTTGGTATTAGGGTTTTTTTTGGGGAACTGAGTTGTGACAGTCTCAAAAAGTTACGCCGACTGATAATAGCGAATAGTACGTCTTCGTGTACCCAAATTTCTGGAAATTTGTACATTGGGCTATTGGGTTCTGCGGTTCTTCTACAGTGATTCTGCGGGGAACAGACGATGGAGTTTAAACATTGGGCGGACTTCGTTTTTTCAGAGTTCTGATGTCTGGTTCGACCTTAAAGAGTGTTGCTTCTTGCTTCTGTAGAAAATTCGTATCGTTTTAACTAGAAGATATTTTCGTTAGCGCTTCTGACGTTCCATGCGATGCTATGCTATGCAGACTTTTATGCTTTTTAACTGGTACGTGTAGTAGTTTTTGTTGGTCCCACTTAAATACTTACACACCACTCGAAATTGATCTTCTGACATTGTTTGAAGTTTGGTTTTAATGTATGTTCCCTTTGGTGAGTGGAATAACAAGCAAATTTGTATTTCCACTAAGTCCATTAACTTTGCTTACTACCGCGCTGAAGTAATTCTCCACTTCTCCTTTGGTCCTTTCTCCAGCTACGTTAACCTAATCGGTACATTTATCAGCCCACAGCGTAAATACATTTGTGTTGTTTGGAGACACAGTCACATTTGTTATGGGATTCGACGTTCAACAATAAATTTTTGGCCTGTTTTGTGGCCCTAATTATACCCGTACTCGAAGAGTAAAAGGGTATATTGTATTTGTGCTAAAAAGAGGATGTGTGTAACATAGAGAAGGAGTAATTTCCGACCATATAAAGTATATATATTCTTGATCAGCATCAATAGCCGAGTCGATATAGCCCTGTCTGTCCGTCCGTCTGTCCGTCTGTCCGTCTGTCCGTCCGTCCGTCTTGTTTGTCGCCCATTGCTCGAAGGCTAAAAGAGATAGAGCAACCAAATTTTTTCCAGACTGATGTGTACTCTCACTCCTAAAAAAAGTTTCAAAATTTCGCCCCGCCCACTTCCGCCCCCACAAAGGGCGCACATCTGTGGCGGCCACAATTTTGAAAAATAACACAAAACTAAAAATGCAGAATCATAGAGACAGCCCATATCTATCAGGGGCCCAAATCTGAATCGGATCGGATCATTAATATAGCCACAATAGACAAAAACATACGCAAAAACTTCGCTCCATCCCTTTCGCACTCACACAAAATCGAGTCGATTTGGTTTTTGTATTTTGTGTAGCCTGGATCTCAGAGACTATAAGAGCTAGAGCAAACCAAACTTTTGGCCAAGACTCCTGTGATACCAAACCTGAACAAGTGTATTTCAAAATTTCGCCCCGCCCCTTCCGCCCCCACAAAAGACGAAAATCCACAATTTTGAATATAGAAAAACCAAAAATGCAGTATCATAGGAAATGATCATATCTACCAAATTCCCGAATTTGGTTCAGATCGGATCATTATTGTAGCCACAATGATCAAATGAATTTTCAGTAGCGGGAATACCCCGCCGTTGTGTTTCCCCTCGCCCGTTTGCTGCGTAAGTCATTTATTGGGGTTGATTGTGGCTGCAGCTTCTCTCACACGAACACTCACGCTCAAACATGCTGCCTCGTGCAGTGTACGTGTGTTGTTGTGGGAACTGATGTAGATGATGTAGATGTAGATGTCGATGACAGATGTAGCAAAAATGTAAAATGTAAAAACATTTTAAAATTCCACATAAATCACTGAGTACGGGTATAAAAGTAGAGTCGCGTTCGAAGCGACTCCGTACGTTCTCTCTCGTTTTCTTTTAATTTTCACATAGCGATCGATTCCAGTCTGTGCTAGCGCACCGATTGCGTTTTTCGTTCTTTTGGTTTGGAGAGAAGAAGCTTCCTGCATTGAGTTGATAATACCTGGCGAAGAGAAACTGCAGCTGTTGTTGTCGATATTGAGGTCGAAGACACATTTTTAAGAGAGGGCATTAGTACAATGCCGTGTTGTTGCCCATGCCCATGCATGTTGTCCATGCAAAAATGATCAAATCGTGCTAAAATGTATAATAAAAATGATCAAATAATACAAATGCCAAGTGTTTTGTAAACAATAAACGGCAACAACAACAAAACGAGCGACGGCTCTAGAAACTGAAAAACAACACGGACGTCTTTATGTCGAACTCGAAGAAAGCACGCTTTCTCTTCCCTACATTATTATCCCTAAGCAGCATAGCCTATATTGGTTTATAACACGGCGGAGCGATATGAAAACTGGTCTGATGCCGTTGATGGTTAACGGTTTTGTATTGATTTTGAAAATACTAGTTGTATGAAATTGCTAATAGAATTTTGCAAAGTGGTTGATTCGCAAAATGCTATCATTGAAATATATCGATAGAGATTTTAATAAATACGATGCTATAAATTATCAAACAGACTTGCCCCCAAGTAAAAATATATTTACTTTTATGATATTTTTATATCTTGAACTTTTGTTTTTGTAATTTTTATTATTTTTGTATAAATAATATACATAAATTTAAATACTTACACTTACTACTTCAAAAAATGAACTTTCTTTTGAACAAAATTTACACTTTTCGGATATTTTCATACTTTTTAAAATGACACAAAGGCTTAGATTTGGCCAACGTAATTCAAATATTAAAGTTAAAGTTGACTGGGCAGCACGTCGTACGAGCTTGTTTCAATATATTCTGTACGTTGAGAGTGAAACCAACAGAGTAAAAGCAAATGATTATTGGAGAGTGGTTCGGCAAATCTACTAGGCAGGCCCCCCAAACAATTGTTTCCTTTTTAAAATCTAAAAGTACTACTGTACTACACACAGTAATACACTCTGAATTGTGGTCAATAGTGTGTGAAAAACGAAAACGACGATGATGCACAGCGAGCACAATTTGATATAAAAGACGAAAAGGCCCTTGCAAGTATTATGCTATGTATTAAACCATCGCAGATAAACTTTGTAAGAGATTGTAAATCTGAAAATGAGGCATGGAAAGTTCTGGTGCCATCAGGACCCGCGCGACTCATAAGCCTGTTAAGCAGTTGTTCATAAAAATGAGCGAAAATGAATCGGTAACAAATCATGTAAATAATTTTTGTGCGATCGTGAAAAAACTGAAAGAAATTGATTTAACTGTTCCTGAAGAAATTTTGTCCATTCTGTTATTATTAAGCCTGTTAGCGACATACGAAAATTTCGTGGTAGCAATGGGGACAAGGGATGTTTTGCCGAATTTGAACTCTCTAAAAATAAAGCTTCATGAAGAAGGAGACTGGTGCAAGTCGAATCATGATTTTACCGAGAAAAGTGAACAACGAGCGTTCGGGTCGTGTGCTAAAAATTGGTCAGATCAACTAACGGATCAAGTGCCGTTATGTGCTGGTCGTCGAGGACACAAGGCATCGAAGTGTACAGCAAAGACTAATTGTGAAAAACAATCCGAAAGGGAATCACGAAACCCAGAGAGACAGAGAGAAAACGTATTCCGTTTTTGCGTGAGCGACAAATAAGCTCTTTCCGAAGAGTGTGTGGTGTATCGACAGTGGCGCCACGGCTCACTTATGTTGTGAGCGATCCCGAATCTCTGAATTAAAAGAGCACAAAGAGCGAATTAGTTTGGCGGGAAATAGTTATATTGAAGCTGAAGGACGCAGCATAGTGGATTTTGTTTGGCGAAATAGCCATATAAAACTAGTCGATATGTGAAAGAACTACAACGCAACTTCATGTCAGTGTCAAAGGCCATCGGAAAGACCAAGAAAATAAATGCTTATGTGTGCAGGCAAATCCGGTAAATAAATGGCACGATCGTTTCGGACACTTAAATTATGGAAGCCTAAAGAAGATGATATTGTAGCAATATAATAATAAGCACTGTAAATACGTAGGGAAATAGCATTTACGATGCTTACGATGGTTTGGAGAAGTGTTAAGCGGAATAAAAATAGAGAATTATTAACTCGGAGATTTGTGTCATAGCCTACATTCAACCAACCAAAGGCGCCACAAGAGAACACCCACAAATTTTTAATTTTTTTCCACCCTTAAACGACGCCGGCTACAAACAAAACGGGATAAATCAAAGTGAAAATGTCTGAGTTGGTTGGAGCAGAACAATACTCAGCGGCACAACTTCGAGAGTGGCTTGAGTCCCTTAATTTGCCAAAGAACGGGACCAAAGCCGCCATGGCAGCCCGGTTAAATTAAGTCCCAGTTGAAACACGTGGGCAGGGCCCGCCAGCAGCAGACGCATGCGAGAGTGAGTCAGAAAATGATTTGCTCCAGAACAATCAAGATTCGACAAGATTCGACGAAAAGCGACCGATCGAGCAGGCGACATCGAGATATTGAAACTACAAATCGAGTTGCTGAAACTACAAAAGATAGGAGAGAAAGAGAATACAGTGGAGCGTGCGGCTAAGGCTGTCAACAATGAGTCTAGCCTCGCGATACTAAATGTTGCGAAAGAAATGTTGCCAAATTATCACGGTTACCCCTCGGCGAACTACCATCTTGCCGTGATGAGGGGGGCTTAGTAAGCGTAAGGACCCCGAGAGCTATACCGGCGGCAGCACATGCTGCCAGAAGGGCCACCCAAGCCGGGCAGGTCAAGGGCGAGCGCCGAAGCCAAGAGTAGTTTCACCCTGGCGGTAGGGCTAAAACGCATCGTTCAATGGGAATGTCCGTTAACGAATTAACAGTTACGGTGCAGGAGTCGGAGACCCAGTACCGGCGGTGATTGGGGTGCGAGCGCAGGCCCCCGGCGTCGATATCCTGCGACTGCAGGAACCCCGAGTTGGCAGTGGAGATTTGGCTGCCAGCTCGTGTAATGCCACAAGCGAGAGGAGAATCCGCAGGCAGAAGGGGACGATCGAGGATCTGGAACCGGGAACCAGCGACGGAAGCTTCGTCTTCACTGGCCCCTCAGTGTCGGAGGCAGAGTTGGCCAAGGCCTCTCTCGCCTTGGACAGAGCGAGGAGCTGCCGAGGGCGGAGCCGCAAGTCACGGTTCCCACCATCCAGGTCGACTCGAGTCCACTACCTGGGACGGAGGATGAGGCTCAAACCCGACGCAAACGGCTTTCGGGATACAGGGCATCGGTGAAATACCTTCGTGGTATGAGCCAAAGGCCCCGAAACGCTGACCGCGAGGGAAAGGAGCCTTAGGAAAAGCACGAGCAGAACGTGCGGAGGTACGAGCGGCTGAACGGAGTCGCTCCCGCCAACGGAGACCAGTCCCCCCAAGCGTACACGCGACGGTGGCAGAGGACCCCCAAGCCATCGTCTTCACCGTCAGCAGCAGCTGGCACGAAGACGATGTTGACCAACCCTCAACGTCATCGTCTGCGAACTCGCGAGGGAGAAAGGGAAGAAGGTATCCGGGAAGCAGAGGGAGAAGACCACACCTCAACCGCAGAACACGGCAAGCGCCAAGGTACCACCAACGCCCTCTGTACAGAAGGCAACGGTGGGACCGACTGGTCGAGAGCCAAGGTTCAAGCGGCAGAGAACGGATGACTCCGTAAGAGCCTCCGAGCCGAAGAAGGCGAAACCAGAGGACATCCTGGCAAGCCTAGGAGCACCGCCTGAGCTACAGACGGCCATAATCGACCGAAGCCACCCGGAAGGAAAATATCGGACGAAAATTGGCTGAAGGCGGAATCGGAGATCCTGACCGTTATGAAGGATGCCATTGTTCGCGCAGACAACCCGTTTGTCTGCGAGTTCAAGGGCATCAAGTGGTATAAGGAGCCAAAGCAGTGGCCTGTGGTAACGCAGAAACTCTTGAGTTTCTCAAAACCACGGTTCAAGGTTTTGGTGAACTTTGGCCAGGAGCGGCTCTTTGCGTGGTCCCCATCGATGAGATTCCCAGGAGAACGATCATGAAGGTGTGGATTCCTCCCCAATCAAGGCGGATGAGGACACACTTGTCCTGATCAAGGCACAGAACCGGATCCTGGGAACGTCGGACTGACCATCACACGGGCGATAGCGCGAGACAAGGGGAACGGCAAGGAACTCTGGATCAGTATTGGTCAAGAAAGCCTTGCCAAACTCCTTGGAAAGGACTGCCGCATATCTTTTGGTATGGGCACACTGGCGGTAGTAGTACCGCGACACCCCAGGTCCGCTGAACAGCATGAAGGTGGTGCAGATTAATCTGCATCACTCAAGTGTACCATCGGCGGACCTGCTGCGGGTTTATGGACGAGAAGGCGGTAGACGTGGCCTCATCCAAGAACCCTGGACCGTTAAGGGGGGGTTCGGGGACTGAACGGTCGCGGATACCGCCTTCACGCCACACCCCGTGGGTAAGCCAAGAACCTGTATCGTGGTAAGAAGCGAGCTTAATGTTCTGTTTTCTTGCAGGTACAGCACCGGACCTAACGGTGGCACTATGTGAGAGGAAGGACGGAAAAACCTATACCTAGCCTCGGCATACCTGCCGAACGAGGAAGAGGACCTACCCTCGGGCGATGTCAGGGCCCCTAATCCACCAAGTGCGGAAAGAGGGTCTCGACATCGTCCTAGGTTGTGATGCGAATGCCCACCACTCCCTTTGGGGAAGCACGGGCACAAATTCCAGAGGAGAGTCGCTGTTCGAGTACATTCTGTCCACAAATCTTGTTGTGTGCAACCGGGGAGACCACCCCACCTTCTGCAACAAGAACCGTGCAGAGGTTATTGATATAACACTTGCCTCGGACAGTGACTCCCTAACCATTGATGATTGGCATGTGTCCGGTGAGTGCTCCTTCGA
This sequence comes from Drosophila bifasciata, assembly GCA_009664405.1. NCBI lineage: Eukaryota > Metazoa > Arthropoda > Insecta > Diptera > Drosophilidae > Drosophila > Drosophila bifasciata. Next base: position 28,115,508 of record CM019044.1, read on the forward strand.
CCACTACAGGATAGTGTTCAGCATCAAGTGGAACAGAGAAAGGCCCAAGGCCTACCGCAATCCCAAGCGGACAGACTGGAGCCGCTTCTCCATAACCGTAAAGAAGGCACTACCCTCCCCACCGGAAGGGAACATCCTTCAAACGGAAGCACTAGAGGAAGCGGCTCAGAATGTCACTAAAGCCCTACAGGGGCCTTCCTTGAATCTTGCCCGATCAGCCGACCTCCAAAGTCCAACCGCAACCCGTGGTGGACGCGGGAGCTGAGCGAAGTCAGGAGGGAGTCAAGGAGGCTCTTCAACAGGGCAAAAGTGGCAAACACACAGGAAAGCTGGGACGAATATCGTCGCAGCTTTAACACCTACAGGAACACCTGTAGGAAGGCGAAAAGGGGAATCTTGGGCTGCCTTCTGCGATGCCATAGATGGTACCACCGAGGCTTCAAGGCTTCGACGGGTGCTATCAAAGGCGCCAACCACACCTGGACTGCTCCGCAACCAGGATGGTGTTTTTGCAGAAAACAGTCAGGAATCCCTAGAGCTCCTCATGAGCACCCACTTTCCGGGATGCTCAGATGTCACCGGTGACGAATCCAACGACATCAACGACACTGAGCCATACCGGGGAGAGGACACTGAGGATCTCATACGTGACATTATGGCACCAGACAAGATTATCTGGGCCATTAAATCCTTCGGTCCCTACAAGTCACCGGGGCCGGATGATGTACGACCAGCCATGTTGCAGGCAGCCTGCCTGCCCCTGCTACCATGGCTAAAGAAAATCTTCGAAGGATGTCTCCGAATTGGGTACGTTCCCCAAGCATGGAGAGGTGAGAGTGGTCTTCATCCCCAAAGCCGGGAAGATAAACCACATCTCCCCAAGGACTACAGACCAATCAGTCTATCCTCATTTTTGTTGAAAACGATGGAAAGGCTGATCGATCTACACATAAGGACCAAACTCGACAGACAAGTGTTCAGCGGAGCTCAGCACGCCTACCTCAAAGGTAGATCAGTTGAGACCGCACTACACGAGGTTGTGGGGAGTATCGAAAAGACTCTCAGCCATAAGGAATATGCTTTGGCGGCCTTCCTAGACATAGAGGGAGCCTTCAACAACGTCAGGATCGAGTCAATAACGGCCGCACTGACCAAGATTGGCACACACCCGACGGTAACCTTATGGCTGGACAGCGTTCTCAGGAGCAGAACGATCAGCGCTGGTCTCGGCACCTCCTCCTCAAGGAAGACGGTCACACGAGGTACTCCGCAGGGGGGTTATATCCCTCTCCTGTGGAACTTAGTCCTCAACGACCTTCTTCTTCAGTTGGGGAGGAGCGGATACAAGGTTGTGGCCTATGCGGACGATCTAGTGATACTGGTAACGGGTAAGTTCCTACCTACAATCAGTGATCTTCTGGAATCTGCACTGGGAACGACCGCGAGCTGGGCACACCAAAACGGTCTGGGGGTTAACCCCCAAAAGACAGAACTGGTGTTGTTCTCACGAAAATACAAGATACCAAACTTCAAACTACCAGCAATTGGTGGAACGACGCTTGAGTTATCGAAAGAAGCCAAGTATCTTGGTGTCATCCTAGACTCCAAACTCTCTTGGAAGAGAAACACGGAGGAAAGGAAGAAAAAGGCAATGGCTGCTTTCTACATCTGTAGGAAGACCTTTGGACGGACATGGGGCTTACAACCGCACATCATCCATTGGATGTACAAAGCGGTAATAAGACCCATTCTGACATACGGAAGCTTGGTGTGGTGGGAAGCGGCCAACACCAAATCCCACCTCGAGAACCTCCGGAAAGTTCAGCGGACGGCATGCCTTGGAGTCACTGGATCCCTCAGATCCACCCCACAGGCTGCTCTGGACACCATGCTAAACCTGGAGCCCATAGACCTCCACCTTAAGTGCAAGGCTGAGACAAGTGCCGCGAGGCTTTCAGCCGCGCGGTTCTTCAAGCCATCGCCTTATGGCCACGCCACAATACTTCGTAAGGAGGAAAGTGGAACGGGCGAACGGAGCGACTACTGTGTCTCGGAGTTTTCATGGAAGAGAAATTTTAAAGGACACATACCGGAAAGAGAGGAATGGACGCGTAACGCTGCTCTTGGGCAGAACGTGCTCTCCATCTTCACTGACGGGTCAAAAAGACAGCCGAAGGGACAGGAGCTGGAATCTTCTCTGAAGAACTAGCAACCAACATATCCCTAAGACTACCAGACTGGTGCAGTGTATTTCAGGCGGAGATATACGCAGTATGGCAAGCGGCAAAGTTGATATACACCTTAGAGATACCTCAGAGGAACATAGCAATCTGTGTTGACAGCCAAGCTGCTATCAAAGCCCTGGTTTCCTGTAAAATCACGAGCAGACTCGTACGTGACACAGTGGACGCGCTAAACCAGATCGGAGCGCACTCAATCACACTCACGTGGGTCCCGGGTCACACCGACATCGCGGGCAACGAGAGTGCGGACGAGAGTGCCAGAAATGGATCGGCCATACCACTGGCGGACGCAGTCAGCGATATACGGAGGCCTCTGCGAGACATCATCTCGCAGATGATGGGTCGAGCTAGAACGAGATCAGACAGACGGTGGAACGCAACACCCAACTGTGAGATCTCTCGCTCGCTCTGGCCCCACTATGACCCTAAACGCACTAAGACTCTCCTAGGTTTCAGGAAGAGTCAGGTGCGAACACTGACGGAGTTATAACGGGGCACTGTGTCATCGGCCACATGGCCACTAGGTACAGATTGCCCCATCATGACTTCTGCCGCAGCTGCAGGGACGAGGAGGAAATAGAGAGCATCCAGCATCTTCTCTGTGGCTGTCCTGCACTCATGGAAAGGCGTCACCGAATACTCGGCAGCGCCTTTCACGAGGACTTGATAGCCTGGCAAACATGCCTTTGGAGAGGCTGATGCTCTTTGTTGAGGCCTCGGGATGGTTCACGAAATCTCCCTAGGCGACGGACGTAATCCCATGACGAGTGTGGGCATCACAATGGGCAATTCTTGCCTCCGAGTGACCTCGACTTAGGTGGAGCAGCCCTATAAACCTAACCTAACCTATCACGGCAACATCTCTGGCAACAATTGTGACGTCACGGCGTGGATCGCGCAGTTCAGAGCGAAGGCGAATGTAAACAAGCTATCGTATGAGAACTCACTGATGCTGCTGATGTCAAAGCTGAAAGAAAATGCCCTAATGTGGTTGCATTCTGAGGTTCAACACATGTCCATGCCCATTGATCAGCTATTAAACGTGATGGAGAATGCATTTAAGCACAAGGAAAGCAAACTGTCACTCCGTCGCAAGTTCGAGCCACGGTTGTGGATGCGCGACGAAGAGTTCTCCAGCTACTTCAACGACAAGATGAGGCTAGCGTCCCGCATAGCCATTGACGCCGAAGAGCTGATCGACGGCATCGTTGAGGGTATCCCGGATGAGACGCAGCGTCGTCAAGCCCACATGCAGTGTTTCGACGCGCCATATCAGCTGCTAAGGGCCTTTGAGAAAGTCATGTTGCCGAAGAAGTACGCGGCACCAGGAGCAAGAAGCCACACGGGAGAATCATCAACACAGGTCCGATGCTACAACTGCAACTCGTTGGGCCACATGGCGGGGGATTGCCGCAAGCCCAAGCGTGAAAGGGGGCATGCTACGGATGCGGTAGCACGAACCACCAGATAGCACATTGCGGTGAACGGAGAGATAAGGTACATAACGAATACATCCGTAAATTTAACATATTCTTTAAGAATTCCAGTAACAAATGTTTGTCCTTAGATTGCCTCATCGACTCAGGGAGCCCAATAAGTTTTATTAAGATCTCGTGCCTCACAAATGGACACAGTACGAATCAAATAGAGTTAAGTTCATATCACCGCCAAGAAACGAAAAATAATGTGTTAAAAACACAAGAAGGAAAGTTAAATTTATGTAACTTTAACAATGGAAATGAGATGAAGAAGCCTACGTTTATCTTTTTCTGTCTAATATATAAAAATTAGTCGGGTTTTCTTATTGACGTAATAACTCCAAAACGCACGAGCCGATTTGCACGGTTTTGCATTCGTTGGAAAGGTCTCGGGCTCCGTTAGGTTTATAGCAAATAAAATTCACGAAAAATTTCAACAGAAAAGCGGGAAAATGTATTTGTATTATCTACTATATACTACATACAGCGCCAACTCTAATACCTAGCATGTACTACAAACCAATATTTTAAGTAGGCGCCGGTGCGTGATACATTGTTTGACAGCTACTCATTGTTCTCGGCTCAGTGAATTTCATGTGACAAACCGGTATTGTGTTCACTGTGAAAACGAAAAAAAAAAAGTTATTCGTTTCCTCATATTTCAATTGGAAACCATCAAATAAATCACGTGTATTGTGAACAGCAGGCATTTGTCTTTAAGGTGGTAAGTTGAACTGTGTAAATTCTGTGGATCGTGCATTTGAGGTTAAAGTGGACTGAGTCCACAGTCCAAAATGCCGATAGGACGACGTGCGAACATCGGCCGCCGCACAAGACATACAAGCCAGCAACAAGTGTATTTACAGCACTTAAGCGAAGAAAGACCAAATATAAGAAGAGGAAATTCCCGATTGGGACAACGCGTGAGGACACGAAGATCATTGGCATCATACAATCGCTTGGCATTCGAATATGATCCCACTGCGAACTACAGTGATGATGAAAATTTAGATATTGGACCAATGACGACTATATGCCGATATTGCAATTCGGATTGTGCTGCGCAAGTGGAAAAGTCAAACTGGATCCATTACTTACACCACCACAGCCACTGAAACCATTGTTCGATGGAAGTGATCCCGATTCCAGCCATTTTCTTCAACACATCCTTGAATACAATAACTGCTTTCGCATGACTTCCTTTGGAGCTAATATCATTCGAGAAGGCGGCTTCATGCCGACTTGCAAGGTAAAAAGATACAGCACACATAACCAATCACTCACACCAACACAATGAATTGCAACACGTAACAACTACATATACACCACACACTACACCATCACACGATCAGAAGTTACACCGTATTCTTCAACAATTGATTGTTTGCAATTAAAGATACAAGGACAAATATATCATTTGCATGGTTCAATGGTGCCAACACCAGATGAACCGCATCAATTTCTGCAAATATATTTTATTTCGTCGATGGTGGATCAGCTGAATGTGCGGTGCAATATACGGGGAACACAACAGTTAAAGAGACGAATTATTGAACAGTTGCAAGCATTTTTTCACGCTAATAATGCTGTGGTTAATATGTTCAAAACAGCATTGGAACGAATGCCATCGGATACGCACAAATTTGTCATAAGAGCGGATTGTACACCAACAGGTGAACATGTGCGAAGATTCAATGCACCCACCGTTATTGATGTTGCTGCAATTATTGTTGGCGATCAAACTAAATCGCGAGACATTGTCGTTCAGCGAAGAAGCAATATCATGCATCGTGTAAACGAGACACATCGTTTGTACGATGCGTTACAATATCCAATCATTTATTGGCGAGGGCAAGACGAATACGACATCACGTTGAAGATGGTCGATCCAATTACAGGTACAATATTCACACAATAATTATTGCTATTATTGGTTTCCATTAACAATTCATTTAATTTTGCATTTTCAGGCGTATCAACGAATAAAAATCTAAGCGCAATGAATTACTATGCGTATCGTATGATGATTCGTACACATGAGGAGAATGTCATTCTAAAGTGCCGTCGGCTATTCCAGCAATTCGCTATCGACATGTATGTTAAAGTCGAGACCGAACGTTTAGCGTTCATCCGATTCAATCAGGCAAAGCTACGATCTGAGGACTATATACACTTGCGTGATGCTATTCATTCAGATGGTGATGTTCAAAATATTGGACGTCTGACGATTCTCCCATCATCTTATATCGGAAGCCCACGCCACATGCACGAATACGCTCAAGACGCAATGACGTACGTGCGAAATTATGGAACTCCAGATTTATTTATTACGTTCACATGCAATCCGAAGTAGACGAAAATTGAGCGTGAGTTGGAACCGGGCCGAAAACCGCAAGATCGCCATGACATAATCGCCAGAGTATTTCAGCAAAACTCAAGGTTATGATGGATGTGCTTATCGAGTTTTTGGTGACACACGTTGCTATATGTACTCGGTGGAATGGCAGAAGCGTGGACTACCGCATGCTCATATCCTAATTTGGTTGTTGAAAAAATTACGTTCAAATGAAGTGGATGACATCATATCAGCTGAAATTCCTGATCCAGTTACTGATCCCCACCTACACGACATTGTGACAGATGGTGCATGGACCGTGCGGTGCATTAAATCCATTATCGCCTTGCATGGCTGATGGAAAGTGCACAAAACGATATCCGCGACCGTTAGTTGCTGAAACAGTCACGGGGAACGATGGATATCCAGATTATCGTTGGCGTTCAAGAGAAGATAATGGTCGAACTATCAAAGTTAAAGTTTAAAATCAAGAGATTGAGATCGGAAATGAATTCATTGTACCATATTGCCCGCTCCTATCACGAATTTTCAAAACACATGCAAACGTTGAGAGTTGTCATTCGGCCAAATCAATCAAATATTTGTGCAAGTACGTCACAAAAGGCAGCGACATGGCTGTGTTTGGTATTGCGTCGGAAAATGCGAATGACGAAATCAGCAACTTTCAAATGGGCAGATACGTCAGTACTAATGAAGCACTGTGGCGATTATTATCATTTCAAATTCATGAAAGATATCCCACGGTTGTACATTTGGAAAATGGCCAAAGAGTTTACTTCACTGAGGGTAATGCGGCACAACGAGCTGAGAGACCACCATCGACAACATTGACTAGCTTCTTTGCAATGTGTGAAGCAGATCCATTCCATTACACTTGGAATCAATCAACAAAGAAATTCCAACGTCGCAAACAAGGAACCCCAGTTCCAGATTGGCCACAGGTGTTTTCCACTGATGCACTAGGTCGCATGTATACTGTTCATCCTAGAAATGATGAATGTTTTTATTTGCGACTGCTGTTGGTAAATGTACGTGCACCAAAATCATTTGCGCATTTGAAAACTGTGAATGGCCACCCATGCCAAACATATAGAGAAGCATTTCAACTATTGGGTTTGCTGGAGAACGATTCTCATTGGGATTTAACACTTTCGGATTCAGTTGTTTCATCAAATGCGTACCAAATACGAACGCTGTTCGCAATTATCATCACCACATGTTTTCCTTCACAACCAATTCAATTATGGAACAAATACAAAGACGACATATGTGAAGATATCTTGCATCGCTTGCGCATTCAAACGAATAATCCTGAAATCCATATAACCGATGCAATCTACAATAAAGGATTGATTCTGATTGAGGATCAATGCTTGACTATTGCAAACAAGCTACTGATTGAAGTAGGAATGATGGCGCCAAATCGATCGATGCACGATGCATTCAACTAAGAATTAAATCGAGAACTGCAATACAATGTTGATACATGGCAGGAATTCGTTCGAAATAATGTGCCGTTGCTGAATGAACAGCAAAAGCAAGTATACGAAACATTAATGCAAGCGGTGGACTATAATACTGGTGGTCTATTCTTCCTGGACGCACCTGGAGGAACAGGGAAAACATTTGTCATTTCATTGATTTTGGCAACTATTCGATCAAGATGTGACATAGCAATGGCAAAATTGTTGATGCAATGCAAGCTCATTGTTTGGGATGAGTGCACAATGGCACATAAGAAATCACTTGAAGCACTTAACTTCACACTGAAAGATCTTCGGCGAAATAATAACATCTTTGGCGGCTTGATGATATTATTGGCAGGCGATTTCAGGCAGACGTTGCCAGTAATTCCCCGTGGAACGCCTGCAGATGAATTGAATGCTTGCCTGAAGGCATCGCCTTTATGGAATAACGTAAAAACATTATCGCTAACCACTAATATGAGAGTTCAACTTCAAAATGATCAAAGTGCTGCACAATTTTCCAAACAATTGTTAGCTGTTGGAAATGGAAAAGTCCCAGTTGGTGCGACATCTGGATTAATTACTCTTACCAACAACTTTTGCCGATTTGTAGACTCTCAATTAGATCTTATTGAAAATGTTTTCCCAAACATTAGTGAGAATTATCAGAATCATACTTGGTTAAGTCAACGAGCAATTCTTGCCGCAAAGAATAATGATGTACACGCACTGAATTTCACAATTCAATCAAAAATTGCTGGCGATTTGGTGACATACAAATCCGTTGATTCCACAACAAATCCCGATGATGTAGTAAATTATCCAACGGAGTTTTTGAACTCTCTGGAGCTACCAGGATTTCCACCACATAACTTGCAACTCAAAGTTGGTACAGTTTTTATGACATTGCGTAATTTGAATCCACCGCGACTTTGCAATGGTACTCGACTTTCGGTAAAAAGACTAATGCCGAATTTGATTGCTGCGTACTTTCCGTTATTAATGGTTCCCTCAATCAAATTCGGCATTAGTGAAAATGTATGTATTCCTCGAATACCAATGATTCCGACTAATCTTTCGTTTGACTTCAAACGATTGCAATTTTCAGTTCGCCTTGCGTTCGCAATGACAATTAACAAGTCGCAAGGCAAATCGCTTAGTGTTTGCGGGATAAATTTAGAAAATCATTGTTTTTCACATGGGCAGTTATACGTTGCGTGTTCACGAGTTGGGAAACCATCCGCTTTGTTTGTGTTAACGTCAGACCAAAAAACAAAAATGTGGTTTACCAAAGAGCACTTCAATGAAACGGATAATTTGCGAACACGTATAACGCTTCGATTCATTATTTACTTTTGATTCACTTTCATTTACTTAGAGAAGTTCAACTAAATAACACTTCATTTTTGTAATCGAAATGAATTTATTACTGTTGTGAAATGAAATACAATTTTTGTTTTTCAAATTTAAAACAAACAAAAATTGTTCTTCATATTTTAATCATAAAACGAAATGATACATAAAACGAAGCCATCTGGTGGCGAAACGGAGTTCGCCGGGTTTGCTAGTTTGTAACAAAAATACGAGTCATACATACGTTGGACTAAACAACAGTAGACTTCGCGTTTTCGGAATAGTTTCCAGTTTTTTAATTTTTAACGAAGAAAAAATTAACTTTGAACTATTAGTAGTGGCAAACGAGTCGATGGGCCATGAGGCTGTACTAGGTAGAGATTTTATGAGATTATGTAAATTTAAAATTGTAAGTGGCATTTTCAAGGAAGATGAGAGTAGACAGGAGATTGAGTGTGAAACGGAAGAATAAAGTGAAGAAGAAAATGAGAGGTTTAAGAAAAAATTGTGAAAAAGAAAATGAGTGTTTACAAGAAGATGAGTGCGAAGTAGAGAGCGAGTGTGTAGAAGAAGAAGAAGGTGAAACAGAAGACGAGTATTTAGGAGAAAATTAATGCGAAGTAGAAAATTAGTGTTTCTAAGAGAATGATGGTGCAGCAGAGGGCATGGTGGAATACAATGACACATGCGAGAATATCCGGATCAACTTTTGCGATCTGCCGAATAAATATCCCGCGGTAAAAGACGAGTGTGAATTAAAAGTAGGAGCAGACTGTAACCAAGAGCTCGTAGAAAGGCTTATAAACACGTTCAGAACGCACTATGTGGACCCAAACAGACCAAATTTACCGGAAACAAAGTGGGAGATGAAATTAAGTTTTGAACACGAAAAACCGTTCCATTGTCCGCCCAGAAGGCTGTCGTAAAGCGAGAAGGAGCAGGTACAAAAGATGTTAGACGAGTACACAGAGAAAGGCTACATCAGAACAGTAGCGGAGTAGGTTTCACCCATAGTACTAATAAAAAAGAAATCAGGAGAGTTAAGGTTATGCGTCGATTATCGCACACTCAATAAGGGAATGATAAAAGATAACTACCCTACATCATTGATAGACGATCTGTTGGATAAACTCTCAGAAAAAGGTTGTTTACAAAATTAGACCTGAAAAATTGATATTTCCACGTTTTCATGCACAATGACTCAGTTAAATATACCTCTTTCACAACCCCGATGGGACAATACGAGTGGTTAAGGATGCCGTTTGGGTCTGCAGTGTTTCAAAGGTTCACTAACAAGATTTTCGCTGATATGGTAAAGGAAGACAAAGTGATAATATACATGGACGACATTATGATAGCAACAAAAGATAGTGACAGTCACATGGAAGTTTTACAGGAAGTTATGCGACGGTTGGTAGCAAACAAACTGGAACTAAGGTTAGATAAATGCGAATTTTTGCAGTCAGAAGTCAAGTACCTGCGTTACTCCATATCGGGTAACGGGATTAAACCGGACTCTAGAGGAAAACAGGCAGTGAAAGAATTTCCAGTTCCAATGAAAACGAGTGAAGTGCAGAGTTTTATAGGGCTATGTTCTTACTTCAGACGGTTTGTGAAGGATTTCTCGACAAAAGCTAAGCCTCTCTATGACCTCGTTAAAAAAGACAGAAAATTTGAGTTCGGAGCCACAGAATTAGAGTGTTTCGAACAGCTAAAGAGTAACCTATTGGAAGCGCCAATATAGGCACTATATAATCCCAAAGATCCAACGGAGTTACATTGTGACGCGAGTGCGTTAGGGCTCGGAGCGATACTAATGCAGAAGAGGAGTGATGACAAGATGCACCCAGTGTTCTATTTTTCCAAAAGAACAACAGTCACAGAAGGAAAATACCACAGTTTTGAGCTGGAGACTCTAGCGGTAATTTACGCACTACAACGGTTCAGAATATATGTTCAAGGCATACCGTTCAAGATAGTAACGGACTGTAATGCACTAACCATGACACTGAACAAGAAAGAACTGAATCCACGTATCGCCCGCTGGGCGTTAGAGCTACAGAATTATGACTACAAATTAGAACACAGAGCTGGAAGTAGAATGCAACACGTGGATGCTCTTAGTAGAGTCATACAGAAACTGACAATAGACACGAATACCTTTGAAGAAAACCTATTAATATGCCAAAACAGAGACGACAAACTGTTAATGTTAAAAGAGTCGTTGCAGAAGTCTGAACACAAACATTTCGAAATGAGAAATGGAATAGTATACAGAACGAAGGGTAATGATACCCTTCTATTCTGCGTTCCCGAGGAAATGGAAAGCCACGTACTATATAAATACCACGACGAGATAGGGCACATTGGGATAGACAAAATGACCGACGCCATATTAAAGAGTTACTTGTTCTCAAGCGTTAGGGAAAAAGCCAAAAAGCACATAGAGAACTGTCTGAAGTGTTTAGCGTATTCAGCGAAGCACGGAAAAGAGGAAGGATTCTTAATCAAGGTACCAAAAGAATCCCTGCCATTCGATGTGGTACATATCGACCATTTTGGACAAGTTGACAAATACAGGGCGAACAGGCATATATCAGTAGTTATAGACGCGTTCACTAAGTTCGTAAGGCTTTATACAACGAAAACCACCAACTCAAAGGAAGCAGTAAATGCAATGAACAACTATATTCGAGCTTACAGCAGGCCTAGATGCATCGTGTCAGACAGAGGAAGCTGTTTCACGTCAAAAGAGTTTGGGATTTTTTAGAACAGAACGACGTTAAGCATATAAAGATAGCTACAGGATCGCCACAAGCCAACGGACAGGTAGAGAGAGTTAACAGAAGCTTAGGACCCATGATCGCAAAGCTCACCGACCCGGAAAAAGGTTTACACTGGGATAAAGTACATAGTAGTAACAGTTGAATACGCGATTAACAACACAGTTCAAAGGTCAGTTAACGAACACCCAAGTCGTATGTTATTCGGAGTCAGGCAGAGAGGCAAAGTGTCAGATCTACTAAGTGACTGTTTAAAGGAGCTAACCGACCAACAAGTAACAAGGGATTTAGTAGAGATCAGATCAGAAGCAACCACTCATCAGGAACAGGTACAGGAATATAATAAGCGGTCAGCAGATGCAAGGCGAAAAAAGCCACATATCTACACGGACAATGATATTTACGTATTGGAAGATGTAGAAGGATTTCAGCAGTCAAGGATCCCATACAAAGGAGTTTGGGCGGTAGCGAATATGAAGCCATGGTTAGGAAAAGGCTACGAAGCAAATGTCACAGGAAGAAATTATAAGCAAAATGATTGTAACCCATAGACTGAGGATATTAAAATTAAATAAGGCCCAACTGTGAAGGAAAAAATATAATTGTAAGGAGTTCAGGAGCATTCCGGTCAGGATGGCCGAATTGTAGCAATACGTAGGGAAATAGCATTTAAATCGATATAAACAGTGGAAGATAGATCATAAGAGAATATATCGTATAAGAACTATTAATAAGTCAAGCGGCGGAGACGGAGATCGAAGCCGGCTCTTGGTACATTACGATGGTTTGGAGAAGTGTTAAGCGGAATAAAAATAGAGAATTATTAACTCGGAGATTTGTGTCATAGCCTACCAGGTGTGCGAAACCTGTGCAAAATGTAAGATATGCGTGAAACAATTTCCAAAAGTTAGTTAAAGCCGTGCAAAAAATGTTCTCGGATTGGTACATACAGACATTTGCGGACCAATGAACAAAAGCTCTTTAGGCGGAGCCGGTTATTTCGTAACATTCCTCGATGATAAATCGCGCTGTGTTTGTTGATTTTTGAAGACAAGAGACGAAATCTTGGTCAAGTTTAAACAATTTAAATCATTCGCAGAAAATCAATCGGGAAAAAATTGGTACTTTTAAGAAGCGATAACGGTCGAGAATATTTGAGTAGCTCGTTTCAAAAATTGTTGGCTGATAATGGGGTGAAAAGACAATTAAAGGAGTCGCGGAACGAGCTAATCGTACATTGGTGGAAATGGCTCGTAGCATGCTTTTCCATGCAGGGTTACATGAGCGATTCTGGGCAGAAGCAATCAAAACGGCATATTTGCGTAACCGTGCAGAATCTTAAACGTTACCTGGCATGACATCTTTTTGAAGTATGGGCAGGAAGGAAGCCAAGTGTTGGCCATTTGAGAATCTTCGGCGCAAAGGCCATTGTTTCAAATAAAACACACCACAAGAAATTTACTACAAAAGGCGAATAACATTATTTGGTTGGTTACTCTGAAACAATAAATAATATATAGACTGTTTGACCCTGAAAAACAGAGAGTAATTGAAGCACGAGATGTTATTTTCATTGAGAATTGCCTGTATGGGAATCGCAAGGCTTCAGCGAGGGCTGTTGAATCTGTGCAGCCACAACTTGTCGAATTCCAGGAGCCTATGAAAAATTCTATTGCGGACGAACAGCCAGCTCTGGAGATGACTAGTGGAAATGAATCCATAGTTCATGTTGAGAAAATGGACGTCTCTTCAGCGTATCTAAATAGCTAGTTACATGATGTCATCTACATGCGTCAGTCGGAGGGTTTCATCGACGAACGATATCCTGAGCGTGTGCTGAAGTTGCGCAAATCTTTGTATGGGCTGAAGCAGAGCGGCCGGGAATGGAACGAAAAACTGAACTCTACACTCATCAAGCTTGGTTTTTGTCCGTGTCCCAGCAAACCGTGTTTGTATACTCGAAACGTTTCTACTAATATTTGTATTATTGTTGTATACGTAGATGATCTCCTCATAGCAAGTTCCGACAGAAAGGGTCTCGAAAGCGTCAAAGCAGCCATTGCTGATGAGTTTGAAGTGGTCGATGGCGGCCAGTTAAAGCACTTTCTAGGCATGGAAGTGGAAAGAGATGGCGAGATCGGAAGCGTGAGGGTTGGCCACAAGCAGTTCGTAGAGGATCTACTGAGAGATTATTCTATGCAGAGCTGTAAACCAAATGTTACACCACTAGAAGCAGGACACCAAGTCAAATGCGACAATTCGAGCTGTCTTCGTGTGAATCAGGTGGCCTATCAATCATTGATTGGGTCTCTGATGTATTTGGCTACTACCACGCGCCCCGATATCCTTCATTCTGTGACGAAATTGGCTCAATAGAATGCTGACGCCCAAATCGAACATGAAGTCGCTGCCATATGTGCTCCGATATCTGAAAGGCATAGCTGAGCAGCAGTTGCATTACCATCGTACTGGTCGTGAAATACATTGTTATGTGGACGCGGATTGGGCCAGCGATAACACGGATCGGAAATCATATATCGGTTGGGCCTTCTTTGCTGCAGGAGCTGCATTCTCATTTGAATCCAAGAAGCAGAGTGTGGTCGCCCTTAGCAGTACGTAGGCTGAGTATGTTGCACTGTCTATGGCGTCTAAAGAAGCAGCGTATATCATCAAGCTGGTTGACGAATTGGGAGTAGGCGTAGGAAAGCTCCGTCCGGTGAAGATCTTCAGTGATAACCAGAGCGCCCAACATCTTGTTAAGAATGCGACATTTCATGCACGAAGCAAACACATAGATATTAAGTATCATCAAGTTAGGGAAATGTTTAAAAAGAAATTAATTGAAATAGAATATGTTCCCACTGATTAAATGATATCCGATGTACTAACCAAAAATCTGTCTAAAATTAAGCACGAGAAATGTATTAGACTTATGGGATTATGTTAAGTTAAACTTGAATTGAAAATTGTAATAGCAGACATAATGCATTAAGAAGGAGTGTTGAATATGTATACAACGCACTGTGTCTGATCTCTTTTTGCTTTTTGCATGCATGTGTGTATGTATGTATGAGTTGCTATGAAGCGACGCTCTCTCGTCTCTTTTATGATTTGTATTTCGTCTGCCTTTGAAGGACAACTTTTTCGTTCTCTACATTAGTCACAAATAAATACCAAAACGAATACTTACCATTACATCAAAAATTGTGGCGCGATGGAGAGGCCAACTTTGTATTAAATTAAGAAAGGCTTTTTTTGCTTCTGTTGGTAACATTCCTCGAAGACTCTGATGATGCATAGCGACGGCTTCGTGAGGAATGTTGGGTACAAATCTTGGTGGCAAGCAATGACTTGCCACAGCTCGATAATCATTTAATATATCACGACAATCACCAAGTTCCAGTTGCCCCTGAAGAGCCGTTAGCATAATTGCTTCCATCTCTGTTATTGGATAACGTTCGCTTCGTAGACTGTGCAGATTTTGATGATATACAATTCTTTTTCGACTGTATCATCTAAATTGATATAATTGTCGCAAAATAAATGCTTTTTGAATAGGAAGATATAGTGCTGTTGTCGTGAACTTAAAGCACCACTCTGCTGAAATATAAAAAAAGTAATATTTAATAATAATTTTTAGGAATTTTAAATTATTTAGTATCCAATGCCTTTTTATACCCGTAATCGAGAAGTTTCAGTATCAATAGCCGAGTCAATACAAACATCTGTCTTGTTTATCGCCTAGTACTCAGAGACTCTAAAAGCCAAAGCAACATAGAGCAAAGTGATATCACTTCAATACAAGCGTATTTCAAAATTTCGCACTGCCACCTTCCTCCCTCACAAAAGACGAATTTTGAATTGCCAATTTTAAAGATAGAAGAAAACGAATAATACAGTATCGTAGAGAAAACCCATATGTACCAGATTGCCGCACCTGGTTCAGAATGGATAATTTTGATAGCCACAATGATGAAATTAATTTTCAGCTGCTATACCCCTCCCCTACTGATTCTCCCTCTCGCTCACACACTCTGCTTGCCGTGTTCAGCGTGCGGCCTGTGGAGGCCTGCGGAGTAAAAATGTAAAAAACTGATAAAATATTTTTAAATTCCACATAAACCATAGGCTCACATATATACTGAGTACGGATATAAAAGTAATGTTAACTGCGACTCAACGTTCCCATATTTATTTAACAATTGTTCTTAGTTTGATGACATAAATTAAAATTTGTATAGGTATAGGTATAGTTCTCTACACTTGCAAAAGGGCCACTGGGCATTGGAGAATGAACCCAAGCAAAGTCTTATTAACCTTTTTAAATAAAAAATTTTAAGTCACCGCAATGTTAAGGTAATTATTCAGTCTCACCTGATATTGTGTTCCTTGTTGTGATGTACTCCGATATTTTTCCCATTTGGCCATTACATCACATACTTTCTCCTCTGATAAGAGACTTCTTTCTGTATTTCCAATTACTTCATATATCGAATAACCCTTTGAGTTCTCTTGCAGTCCGATTTTTCTTTTTATGATTTCCATAACATCATTTGCTGTAGAACTGGGCTGAAACTCAATTGAATAATATTGGCCATCCATAAAATAAAATTTCGAGTAGCATGGTCTACGATTAGTAGTACACAATATCTCTTCGCAGCTTGGAGTCCACTGACGACGTCTTGTGCCTTGAGTTCTAAAAAAACACTTTTAAAAAGCGGTGTAAATTTATTATAATTAATATAGTGCAAATTTATGAAAATATAAAATACTTAAAGTTAAAAAGAAATAAATAATACATATGTATACCGCAATATAACATGTTTAGCAAAATATACCCGTAGCATATCCGACGAACTATGCATTGTTATGCTTGGTCGGAATAAACTAGAGCAGTTCAACGTGCACATCTCTGGTCCACTTCACGAGTCCCTCGCGTTGTCCCAAGCCTAATTAAAAGAATTTAAAAATTGGAAATCCGAAATATTACATGGGGCCCAAGCAAAAAAGCTTGGAATTACGAAAAATATTTCGTTTGGATCAGAACGCTGCTTGCGAATAATCGTGCGCAAAATTCACAAAAGCAAGCTCTTCAGCCAAAAAAAGAAAACTAGCCAGCAATAGCCACCCCGAAAAGCAAAGGAGGACAAGGAGCATCTAGAGAAGTCGATTTATCCGACGTTTAGGTATAAATGCCAATCAATACCTGTATATAAATGTCCAAATTTTTTAATATTCGTGTGTCGCTGATTAAAAAGGAAGACGGAGCTACCATAGTTTGAGTTTTGATTTTAGTCTTTAGTTTCGAGAAAACGTTGACCCTCGCAGCGGTAAGTTATTTAATGGACATTGCCACATTTTATAAGAATTCGTCAATGGTCATTGCCGCATTTTGTAAAAAATCGTATTTTATTGTACATAGCATACAGTTCGATGCTTCAGCTTTCAGCTCAGCTTAGCAGCAATGTGCGCACTTGCACTGGTGCAGTGTGTTCCGGCTCCGCGTTCAGTTCCCCTGACAACTTGCTGATATAAACAAACATGCTTGGTCGATGGGCGAGCACTTGTACAGCGTGTTTCTGCTTCTTTCAATTCCGCCTTCAGAGAACTTCCTCTAAATGACCGATTCTTTATTATTGAATTATCGTACTTTCTCTAAAGACTCATGAAGTACTTATATGAAAGAGAAACGTTTTTGTGAGCGAGACCTCTCCCATGCATTATATGAAAAGAGTACCACTGCATAAATATTAGTGCCGAGTGGTTTCTGCCTGATTATAATAGAACTGCATGATCAGCATTAACGGCTTATTGAATGGTAGAGGAATCTTCGTTCAAGTCGCAGATTGTGTCGCTGTTCAAAAGCAAAATAAAGATTAATTGTTTGTGTCACGGCGTTTATGTACTCGCTTATATATGTATTTATATATATAACAGAGTGTTACATATATACAAGAGTTTGTTAACTAGGCCATCAAACTCTTGCACATATACATATGTAGCTCTGAATTCAGATCAGAATTCGTCACATTTTGCCCCGGCATCCAGAGAGCTCGAGCACGTCGTTCTTTCCAGAGCTATAATGCAAGCTCGAGCCTATATACAAGTTTCCTTAACAAGACTTTTAATGGATTTGGTCTTAGAGATCAATCCTTGTGAATTTTCTAAGCTTGTCAACTTGTTACCTGTTGCTTGACAGGTTAATTTCTAGGCAAGTCAAGTTCTGTGTCAAGAAGTGAAGTGTCTACTACAATTTTTTCCAAAGTTTGCAAGGTTGCTAAAGCAACGAAATCTCCCTGCTACAAATGTATTTCAAACTTTCACAAAAGACGAAAATCTGTGGTGTCCACAATTTGGAAAATAAAAGAAAACAGAGAATGCGGAATAATAGAGAGAACCCATATCTATCCCCGAATCTGGATCAGAACGGATAAATAATACTATAGCCACAATGAAGAAAACCATTTGGAGAAACATCGTTCCCTCTCGCTCTCTCTTACACAAATGCAGTACCGTAGAGAATGACGATGTCACCCGATTGCCAAATTATCGGATTGTTATTGTAGACACTACTGATTCTCTCTCTCGCTCACACACTCTGCTTGACTTGTTCAGCTTGCGGCCTGTAGCGGAGAACGGCGTATTGTTTTGAGAAGTATTGTAAATGAGATGTTATGACAAATTTAGCAAAAATCTATATACATATATAAAAAAAGTCTTGTTAGTTACCTCAGTTAGTACTGAAGGAAATGCAGCTAATATTGATCGATTAACTATTCACAAAAACGCATAAGACTTGGAATAAAAAAACGCATCTCAAACAGCTAAGTAATTTTGTCTATGAATGAATGGTTGAAAATTTGAGTTTTTAAATAAATTTTGTAGGTAAATTGAAGTGAAGTTTATTTAACAATGCCAAGACCAAGACGATCGAACCTTTCCCAACAAAGCCGTATGGCAAGAAGGATTCGAAACACTGCAAATCAAAGGAAATTGCACGTGAACAGCGCCGCGTTAGTATGGCTCGACTTCGTGTTTCTCAATCACAAGAGCAAATTGAGGCAGCCCTTGAAACGGCTCGGTTGGCAATGCAAAATCGTCGAGCGAACAATAGAGATCAACAAATAGATAATTTGCGACGCAGAACAAGAGATTTTAATCAAGCAGCGTTTCGATACAAAACTAAAAAAATAATGAATGGTTGAGTGAGCGAGCAACTTTAGCGGCTAAGAATAAATCTGTAGATGACGTCAACTACATAATTCAAAATAATATCATTTGATGCATTCATTAAAATCTATTGACTGGGTCACAAATGAAGATGAAGCCAACAACTATCCAATTGAATCCCGATGATCCCAACCGATATGCCGTTTGAATTTAAAAGACTTTAATTTCCGATCCGTCTTGAATTTGCCATGACCATCAACAAATCACAGGGCCAATCCTTAAAAGTTTGTGGTTTGAATCTAGAACATCCATGATTTCCCATGGTCAATTATATGTTGCATGTTCACGGGTCGGAAGTCCATCTGCGTTGTTTGTTTTTGCGCCTGATGATAAAACAAAAAATGTCGTGTATCACAAGGTATAAATTCCAAAATCGGCTTATTTATTGCCTTTAAGGCGGAACAGAGTTCGCCGGGTCAGCTAGTTTTTTAATAATTTAAATAAAATTTAAATTTTTTTAGTGATTTTTTCAGAGGTAGCGTATCTAAGGTCTGCTTAAATTGAACTTAACAATTCTGAAAATAAATAAATCTTTTAAAGTAGGGCTGAACACTTTGTAGCTTCAGCTAACTGTGTGAGATATGTTAAGCTTACAACTGAAAACTGTATTTATTTATTTCAAAATTTTGACGAAAAGGAAAAATATTATAAAAAATTAAACCGACGGCCTTTTATTTTCTGTGTATACATAGGTGCTTTAATGAGGCGTTGTTAGTGGTCTTTTTTTTATTGTAAAATTACATTTTACCTTTTGAAAGGTTGCTAGCTTTTTTTTGACAATTTTCAATTTTATGTGTCGCAAAATTGGAATTACATACCAAGTACTCAAGCACTGCGTACTTCCTTACGCAGGATGCTGGTGCTTGGTTCAGGCGAGCAGAGAAGTCTTCCTTCTTCCGCCCCGCATACCAATTGTACGCTCTCCAGGCCTGTCCGAATCTGTTTCGACAACGGTATCCGTGCAGCTGGCTGTGATATTTTGTGGCAGTAGCTTTGAAATGACAGATATGACCTGCTCCCACCATATCAGAGAAATGACCGCTGGCGACACGTAGAGAGAATTGCTCCTCCCCGTGTCCGCCGGAGGTAGCATGCACGCTTTCCACCGCCTCGTTGCGACGTTTGGGTTAACGTGCCAAACCGTGCTTGACCATCCTTCCGCTTCATAGCTTTCCCGAAGGTCACGTTTATATTTTTCGGGGAAACAACTCCAGAGTGTTTTATACCTACCCGTCAGGCACTTCCATGGCCCTGATTCAGTTCCCCCGATTTGTTGTTGGGAAATCTTAGACCGTTGCCTTTGCTAGAAACTGCATAACCACGGACAGAGCAAGCGGCAGTACATTTCTTCTTGTCCGGGACTATGGAGTCCCGGAGGGTTCATTGCCCATCCGTAGGATTTTCGCCAGCAAAAAAAAACAAAAGGAAATAGAAAATAATTTTTTGAAGCTTAGTATTTCCCAGACGTTAAGCTGAAGATTCAAAGTGTTCAACTTCATAATTTAATTGAGGCGCGACAAACTTCGCAAAGTCCGCTGGCCCCGGGTCACATTGAAATTTAAATTATCTATGTTTATTATCACAAAGATAATAGTCCGCGATAGTCTTTAATACAAACGCCGTACCACCTTAGTTTCAAACCATATCAATCAAAATTTTGAAAATAATAAGTTTTTTTGATTCCAATTCCGGTTACATTTCTGCAATTTTAAACTGCGATGTTATTATTATCATTTATTGAACATCCTACAATGTGAAACGTCAACATATTTTCTGTCTGGGAGTTAACAAGATCTAACCAATGTTTTTTTCCACCATCACGTAAACATATTTGCCTAAATTCACAAGTTTTCTGCAATCAAATAATGAAAATTGTACTTACGTTTTCAGCAAATCTTGCGTATTTACCCTCTTCAGACATATAATCACCGGCACATCGTTTTAAATGGGCAATCAAATACTTCCGAACAGATTTAACAGATGGCAAAATAACACTACATGCTACAGACAAGAGAGCCCAATTTTTTAAATTTATTCGTGAGTTAGCATCAGGATGATCTGTCGTTTGTTTAATCAGCTGAAGATAAAGTTCATTTAGTAAAGATTCCTTTTTCATGCATTTATCCAATATGGATTGTACAATTCGTATATGTTCATCTTCTGCTCTTTTTATTGTTTCGCCTGAAAAAAAAGTTTAACAATGAGTTTTTAGATTCTTTATAATTTTTGAACGTAAACTACTGGTCAAAATAATAATTACACGCTTTTGAGATTTGTTTCAAGTCACGTAAAACTTTTTTGAAAAACATAGCGATAACATCCAATTAAATTTTAGTTTACTATTACTCACCTACACAAACAAATACAAATATTTACCACAAGCTTTTTTCGATTCAGATATATACTTAGTTTGTGATCGAATATATTATATATAAAAAAACATGAAAAAAGAGTGTTCAAAATAGTAAGTACAGCAGTTCTACAATGCCAAAAACTGTCTTTTTATTAGTAATCGTACGCTAGTTCCAGGTATTGCCACCCTTATTTTGTATGACTTGTGAAGGAGCGGACGCTCCCCCACATTTTTGTCCCCCGATCTTCCCAAGAAGGGAGCACCACCTCATTGCGTTTTCCCACGAAGGGATTTTCCTCCTATGTTTTCCCCTACCACGCTCCCACGAAGGGTTTTCCCCCCCCTGCCCATTGTTATTTACTTATTATTCTGACTCAACCGTTTATTATTTTGTATCATTATTGTTATTAGTCTAAGTTTTATTATCTTTTTTTTAGGTTAAGGATTAGTACGTAAATAAAACTATCATAACCACGATTTATAGAAATTATACGGTCGAGGCCAATAGTCCAAAAGGGAATCTCGTGATTTCGATGGGGGAATCTGTGGGAACAGTGATCCGCGGCCAACACTGGCCACGAAACCCAGAGCGCGAGAGAGCGAAAGCTCCGAATGGAAAGCTCTGACAACGGAGAGCGTAAAGCGCCGCCGCCGGGAACATCAACGACGCTGAGAGAGTATAGGAACCGAGAGAGCAGCCGACGACGAAAACCCAAAGTGAAGAGAGCGCTGGAACCATAGCGAAGCGAACACTGGAAACCATAGCAAAGAACGCCGAGAACATCAACGACGCTGAGAGAGCAGAGGAACCGAGAGAGCAGCCGACGACCATGATGAAATTATACGAGGTGATCCCATCCCAGAGCGCGAACTCTTTTCGGGGCTTATTTGGCTGCGTATTTCAAGGGAGCGAAGAGTACAGAAAACAAAACAAAACAACTTCTGTATATCTTCCTCTGTCTTGCCTCTCTTATCAGACATGGCGTCAAAGGCCACTCAGTAGTGCGTGCGTAAAATAAACCCCAGAGCTTACGGATGGGATCACCTTGTATAATTTCACCATGCCAACGACGAGAACCCAGAGCGAAGAGAGCGCTGGAACTATAGCGAAGCGAGCGCTGGAAACAATAGCAGCGGCCGCTAAGAAGATCAACGACAACGAGAGAGAGCAACTAGCGACGGGAAACCACAGCGAAGCGAGCGCTGGAAACCATGGAAACGGCCGCGACGAATATCACCGATGCAGAGAGAGAGAGAGAGCAGCCGGCGACAAAAGAACCGAGGCGAAGAAGCCGGCAACAGGTCTCAAGATCGCGCGCCAGAAATAATTAGGAGAGTCGTTCTGGAGTCGGAAAGTGAAACGGTTGTGCTCAAAAGTGTACCAAAAAGCCGAGGCGGCAACGCGGGAAAAAAAAATAACTAACGGGACGAAACTACTTCGAAACCAAGGAGATATTGGGGTAAGCGAGTCTCACCGTCGTGAGAAGAAGGGTGCTTAGCGGTGCGGTTAGGTAGGGAAAATAGAAGATATTACAGAATAAAATTGGACAAAGAATTTAACTCCGCGCTAACTAACTAGTGCCCAAAGGTGCCGTCCGGCGATAGCCTTTGCTGCTCTTTGCTTACCGACTTCCCACCCCCGTAGTAGTTGCCTGAAGGTGCCGCCCGGCGATCGCCCAGCCGCCTTTAGAAAACCTCGCCCTTCCCCTGCGACCAGTAGTGCCCAAAGGTGGCGTCCGGCGATAGCCTAGTCGCCTTTGTTGATCTTTGTTTACCCACTTCCCACCCCCGTAGTAGTTGCCTGAAGAAAAACCTCGCCCTTCCCCTCTCTTCTGTGACCAATAATGCCGAACGGCGGCGTCCGGCGATAGCCTATTCGTCTTTGTCGACCTGTTCTTCACCCTCCCACCCCCGTAGTTGTTACCCGAAGGTGTCGCCCGGCGATAGCACCGCCACCCTTCGAGAGACTCCGAGATTCCGTTAAGTTTTGAGTGGCCAAAGGGAGTGTGAGGGGAAAGAACGAGCAAAAACAGAAAACGAGGAAAATAAACGCTACGGAGGACTGTACCGCTGACGCAACAGCGTGGCACGGCAGACACGGCAGAGTTTATAATTTTTTTTGTCAATTTTTTTTTTCATTTACAGCCGAGGCTGGCAGCAGCAGCGACGTCAGCCGACCCGCGGCGACCCGCAGCCAGCCGAACCGCAGCAGCGGCAGAGGCGCAGCATCGATTGACGCCAGCCGAACCGCAGCTAGCGGCAGAGGCGCAGCAGCCGCAGCGACGCCAGCCGAACCGCAACTAGCGGCAGAGGCGTAGCAGCAGCAGCAGCATCGACAGAGGCGCGGGATCAGCGGCAGCGCCGACAGAAGCGCAGCGGATCCGGAGTAGGGAGCAGAGACGCCGCCAGCGCCAGCGGGAAGGAACGTCGCCCGCCTGGGCTATATAATCGGGACCGTGACCAAGGATCGGGACAGTTCACCGTAGACCAGCAACCAGGATAGAACACATCTTCAAGGATCCAGGACTACCAGGACCAACCACGACAAGGACACAACCATTAAGGAACAACCACGGCAAGGACCCAGGACTACCAGCCCCAACCACGGCAAGGACACAAGATCACAAGGACAAGACGGCGGAAGACAGCACCGTGGAGGAGTTGCGGAGGCGAATCGCGAGTTTAATCTGAAGAGGTGACCACTCGGAGTCGATCAAGCAACGGATCGCGGAATTTGGCGCAATGTACAGCAGTGCACCCAGTCCCAGGACTCGGAGGACTCCTTCCTCGTCCCCTGGACCGAGCGGCCTGGAACAGAAAGAGGAAGCCCATCTGTCGCAACCGCTGCAGATCACCATTCCCGAGTTGCTTAACCGGTAACCCGTGGACCCGGACCTAGCCCCCAGGAAGCCCCGGCTTCGAGCGACCCTCAGCCGAAGGATGCCGAACCACCCGTCATGGAAGGGATGAAATCTCGTACGCCAGCCTCGCCGACAAATTGCGCAGCTGGGGATTGAAGTTCGACGGACACTCGGACGCGTTGGCATTCATCGAACGGCTAGAGGAGCGTGTGGAATCCTATGAAGGGAGCCCAGAACAGCTGCCCCAAGCTTTTTCCGGCTTACTCACCCACAAGTTTAAGGACCTTCCAGATGCAAGGGAAGCCCTGGACCAAGTTCCGAAAGGAGTGCTTGAACTTCTTTTTGCCCCCAAGGTATTTTCAGTGACTGGAAGACACGATGCGGAGCCGGTACCAACGACCCGAAGAGGCCTTTCAGACCTACTTGATCGACTTGCGACTCATGATGTGGGAGCTCAATACACGCAGGAGCGGGAATTGGAAAGGATTTATGAGAACTTGAGGCCCGAGTACCAACTTTTCACCAGGAGACACGAATTCGAGAACTTAAGGGAGCTCACGCAGCTGATAGTGGCATACGAGACGGCGCGAGACCGCGGACAAAGCCACCCGGCTTTCAACCGCCTGGATATCAAACCTGGAGGGCCATCGTACCAGGGAAGCGGATCATCGACCTCACACCGCCCCGCGTTTGACGAGACATGCCCCACGCGGCATGCTGAGACAGCGAACCGCGTGACAACTCAAGATGGTGATAGACCGGTGAACGTACGTAGGGCCTGCCGAAACTGCGGCCGAGTGCGGACGCGTGCGTATCCGGACCATCGACTGCTGCCGACAATACGGGACGGGAAACGGACTGAGTCTTCGTCCGTCAGGCAACCGAACGGAGACACACACCCAGGACCCCCAGGAGTAATTCATCCCCTAAGCTTGGAGGGGGAAGGATCGCTGCGCTAGTAACTATCGCCGGAATACCCCTGACCTCTCGTGTGTCAGCCAGCAAACAGGAAGGGAGCTAAGCACGGGAGGAACAGTGCGTAACGTGAGGACACGGGTCCGCCTGGCGGATGGAACTACAAAGGAAGTGACGCAAGCCGTAACCGTCAAAACGACTGTACCAACGACTGTACCAACAGGAAACGAAGGATTCAAAACAGTCCTCCAATGCGGACGTGATACGGCCCAATAGCCGGTTGACGACGTCATCCAATCCCAGGACTCAACAGGACCTACACCACCAGACCGGATCGACGACTGCGACACCGACAGCGCAGGACAAACCCAGGACCGGATACAACCGGGGCCAGTCCGTCTGCCGCCACCAGCCATCAACTCGACGGAGACGACTCGCCATGCACAGGGAACAACACGATAGCCATTCGACGGACTGCGACACCGCTGGACAAACCCAGGGACTGCCGTCAACGATCGCCATGCACACGACTTCGACGGAGACGACTGGAGCAGCGCGCTGGAGACTACCAGGGCAAGTCAACCCACGCCGACGACAACGCGAAACAACCACACCCGGACCACGAATACCCGCCCCGACCATAAAAGACTGCACGGAAACGCCCAAGGAACAATTCTACCCCGCCTCGACGAAGAAATACCAAGCCTCTCCACCAGGACCACGCCAACGCCACCCCTCGACCCGTAAATACCCAGAAGTCTCACCAGGAAAATGCCACCAACGGACATCAACCCCCGAATGGACTCCCATCTGAAACCACTGTCGGCCGCAATCGGCCGACGGTGGAATCCATTTCGTAGGCCCGACCAAACCACCCAGAGGACCGTGAACCTTACCAGCATCACTACGACGCAGCTCGAGGGACCGTCACTCCCGACGGCCCGAATCGACGAACCACTACCTAGTCCTTGGGTAGCCGCGTTCCTGGAGGAGGAGTTGGCCAAATTTGAGGGACTGGCAGGTATCTCGCACATTGCCCAGCATACGATCTACATGAAGGATGACAAGCCCGTGAAACAACGGTATTACCCCAAAAACCCAGCCATGCAGAAGATCATCAACGACCAAGTCGACGAGTTACTGCGGGATGGACGGATCAAAGCCTCCAAGAGCCTCCACAGCGCGCCAATTGTGCTCGTAGGGAAAAAGACCGGTGATATGCGCATGTGCGTCGATTATAGACAACTCAACGCCAGGTCGATACCGGACGCCTACCCGCTTCCCAGGGTTAACCACATCCCTGAGAGACTGCGCGAAGACTGCTACATCCCGAACTTGGATTTGAAGAATGGGTACTGGTAGATCCCGATGGCGGAAGGAAGCCGAGAGTGCACAGCCTTCACCGTTCCAGGCAGAGGACTTTTCCATTGGAAAGTCATGCCGTTCGGTCTGCAGTCGGCCCCTGCGACATTTCAGCGAGCTCTGGACAGCGTTATTGGACCAAAGATGGAACCACACGCCTTCACTTACCTCGATGACATCATCGGTATCGGGAAAGACACCCACGAGCGGCGACTGCCCATGGACCTCATCGCCAACATCACGGTGTACTTACGGATGGCCATGGCTCGTCCAGGAATGCGCCGCTTGGAGTTCCACGACGGACACTCCTTCCGGGTAAAGATTACCCGCAACCGCGCCGTCACAGTCACTTTGCGGACCCCCCGAAGTGAGGAGGGGATGTGAAGGATCGGACGCTCCCCCACATTTTTGTCCCCCGATCTTCCCAAGAAGAGAGCACCACCGCATTGCGTTTTCCCACGAAGGGACTTTCCTCCTATGTTTTCCCCTACCACGCTCCCACGCATGGATTTTCCCCCCCTTCCCCTTGTTGTTTACTTATTATTCTGACTCAACCGTTTATTATTTTATATCATTATTGTTATAAGTCTTAGTTCATTATCTTTTTTTTAGGTTAAGGATTAGTACGTAAGTAAAACTATCATAGCTAAGATTTATAGAAATTATACGACCGCGGCCAATAGTCCAAAAGGGCATCTCGTGATTTCGAGTAAAGCTCCGCCGTCGGGAACATCAACGACGCTGAGAGAGCATAGGAACCGAGAGAGCAGCCGACGCCGACAACCCAAAGCGAAGAGAGCGCTGGAACCATAGCAAAGCGAACACTGGAAACCATAGGAACGAACGCCGGAACCATAGCGAATCGAGCGCTGGAAACAATAGCAGCGGCCGCTAAGAAGATCAACGACAACGAGAGAGAGCAACTAGCGACGGGAAACCCCAGCGAAGCGAGCGCTGGAAACCATGGAAACGGCCGCGACGAATATCACCGATGCAGAGAGAGAGAGAGAGCAGCCGGCGACAAAAGAACCGAGGCGAAGAAGCCGGCAACAGGTCTCAAGATCGCGCGCCAGAAATAATTAGGAGAGTCGTTCTGGAGTCGGAAAGTGAAACGGTTATGCCCAAAAGTGTACCAAAAAGCCGAGGCGGCGCCCACGCGGGAAAAAAAATAACTAACGGGACGAAACTACGCCGAAACCAAGGAGATATTGGGGTAAGCGAGTCTCACCGTCGTGAGAAGAAGGGTGCTTAGCGGTGCGGTTAGGTAGGGAAAATAGAAGATATTACAAAATAAAATTGGACAAAGAATTTAACTCCGCGCTAACTAACTAGTGCCCAAAGGTGCCGTCCGGCGATAGCCTTTGCTGCTCTTTGCTTACCGACTTCCCACCCCCGTAGTAGTTGCCTGAAGGTGCCGCCCGGCGATCGCCCAGCCGCCTTTAGAAAACCTCGCCCTTCCCCTGCGACCAGTAGTGCCCAAAGGTGGCGTCCGGCGATAGCCTAGTCGCCTTTGTTGATCTTTGTTTACCCACTTCCCACCCCCGTTGTAGTTGCATGATGAAAAACCTCGCCCTTCCCCTCTCTTCTGTGACCAATAATGCCGAACGGCGGCGTCCGGCGATAGCCTATTCGCCATTGTCGACCTGTTCTTCACCCTCCCACCCCCGTAATAGTTGCCGAAGGTGTCGCCCGGCGATAGCCCCGCCACCCTTTGCAGACCCTGCCTCCTTCCTCGTTCCCCTGGGGTCCGCATTCTCCCCAGAGGGACCGTCCGGCAACCATTTCGGCGTCCGCCGGTAGATCACTGCCGCTCCCCGACCCCCTAGACGAGCTTCCGCACCGAAATGCGCCACTCACGACTCGGAGTCCCGGCAAGTTACAAATTTTCTGTAGTTTCGACCCTGGCTGGACTGATTTATGTACCCCAGCGAAATCGCTCCCTTACAGACTTTGGAGATTATTTTTAGCAAACCGGAAATATGCTTTAAATGGGATAAACAGATCCTTTTGCAATACTGACGATGCTTGTGTGTTTTGGAAGATTTTATGCGTTCTGAACATTTTGTGTTTGGGGTAAAAGTGGATGTGTGTAACGGAGAGAACGAAACGTTTACAAAACCATAAAGTATATATATATTGATTGGCATCAATAGCCGAGTCGATATAGCCAAGTCTGTCTGTCCGTCCGTCTTGTTGAGCGCCTAGTTCTCAGAGACTTTAAGTGCTAGAGCAACCAAATTTTTGTTCCAGACTCATGTGAAATCTCACTGCTACTTTAATTCGCTTATTCTCATACTTAACATTGTCTGCTTTGCCTATTCGTCCAGATGAGCGCCTGGATCTTAGAGACTATAAAAGCAAGAGCAACCAAACTTTCTATCCAAACTAAATTGACTCCTGTCACTTGTCACCTGTCACACTGTGGCGTCCACAATTTTGACGAGAAAAAACGTACGGAGTCGCTGTGAACGCGACTCTACTTTTTTTTTATACTACAGTATACTCAGTACTCAGTCAGTCCACATGTAATTTAGGTGGAATTTTCAAATGTTGTATCAGTTTTTACATTTTACTACATTTGCTACATCTGTCATCTACATTTACATGATCTGTATCACTTCTACCAATAACACACGTACACTGCACGAGGCAGAATGTGTGAGCAGTGTGTGAGCGAGAGAGAGAATCTGTAGCGACTATCATCACAATAAATGACTTACGCTGCGTGGGGAAGGGGGAAATCTCTGCTGAAAATTCATTTTATCATTCATTTATCATTGTGGCTATAATAATTGTCCGATCTGAACCGAATTCGGGAATCTGGTAAATTCATTTCCTACGATACTCTTTTTTTTCGTTTTTTCCTTTCTTCAAAATTGTGGACTTTCATCTTTTGGGTGGGCGGAGGAGTGCGGAGCGTAATTTTGAAATAAAGTGTCTTGGTTTGGTATCACAGGAAACAAAATACGAAAAACCAAATCGACTCGTTTTTGTGTGAGTGCGAAAGAAATTGAATGATGTTTCTCGAAATGGTTTTCTCAATTGTGGCTATAATAATGATCTGATCCGATTCAGATTCGGGCCCCTGATATATATGGTCTTTCTCTATGATTCTGCATTATTCGTTTTCTGTTATCAAAATTTTGGACGCCACAGATGTCCGCCTTTGTGAGGGTGGAAGTTGGCGGGGCGAAATTTTGAAACACTTTTCTAGGAGTGAGAGATCCCATCAGTCTGGAAATTAAATTTGGTTGCTCTCTCTTTTATAGCATCCGAGCAATGGGCGACAAACAAGATGGACAGACAAACAGACGGACAGACGGACGGACGGACGGACAGACAGGGCTATATCGACTCGGCTATTGATGCTGATTAAAAATAAATACTAAAAAAAATACTACTAAAATTAAAAATAAATAAATATACTTTATAGGATCGGATATTATTCCTTCTCTATGTTACACACATCCACTTTTACCACAAATACAATATACCCTTTTACTCTTCGAGAACGGGTATAAAAACGGAAAATCCTAGAGAATGAACATATCTGCCAGATTTCTCAATCTGGTTCAAATCGGATTTGACGCAAAGAAGGCTTCCAAAGCAACTTGCAGACCGATCTTATTTACATCGATTTCAGTGAAGCATTCGACTCTGTAAAACATTGTCTTCTAGCTCAAATACTTGCTTTTGGGGTATCCGCCCAATCTTTTGAAATGGATTTTTAGCTACCTTTCTTCAAGGTCTCAAAGAGTCCTCTTCAAAAACTTCGTCTCTTCAGCTGTTTATGTTAATTTTGGAGTACCACAGGGGAAATTGTGGTGGTTCTCTTGAGAGAATTACCTTGGTTGATGATCTTGGTATACAACTGGACCCCAAGTTAAAGTTTTCTGAGCACATGTATACCATGGTAAATAATACAATGGCGGTTTTTGGGTTTTAAGAGGTGGTCAAAGGAATATGCAGACCCCAATGTAACCAAGACTCCCTATATTACGCTTGTTTGTCCGACTCACTAAGAAAAGTAGTAAGTAGTACGTACTGGGTACCATTTGTTGTATTTATTATATTATAGGAATAGAATTTCCATACATTTAAGAAATATTATCTTGAAAAACAACTTTTTTTTGGCATTTTAAAAAAAATTTGTCGCGGAAGAAATTTGAATCTCTGGTTTACAGTATGGACACGGCGATTTTCGACACTGGCTGGGAGCCAGCTGCTAAAAATTCTGTGCGTTACACATCCACTTTTACAAACGAGAAAGAACGTACGGAGTCGCTGTAGGCGCGACTCTACTTTTATACCCGTACTCAGTCAGTACACATGTGATTTATGTGGAATTTTCAAATGTTGTATCAGTTTTTACATTTTACATTTAACATTTGTTTGCTGCATCTGTCATCTACATCTACATCAGTTCTCACAACAACACACGTACACCGCACGAGGCAGCATGTTTGAGCGTGAGTGTGCGTGTGCGTGTGAGAGAATTTGCAACGACAATCAACCCCAACAATTGACTTACGCTGCATGAGGAGTGGGGGGAATTGCTTCTGTAAATTCATTTGATCATTGTGGCTACAATAATGATCCGATCTGGACCAAATTCGGGAATCTGGTAGATATGGTCATTTTCTACCATACTGCATTTTTCGTTTTTCTATATCTTCAAAATTGTGGATTTTCGTCTTTTGTGTGGGCGGAAGGGGCGGGGCGAAATTTTGAAATACACTTGTTCAGGTTCGGTATCACAGGAGTCTGGGCAAAAATTTGGTTGCTCTAGCTCTTATAGTCTCTGAGATCCAGGCGTTCATTTTACGAAAAACCAAATCGACTCGATTTTGTGTGAGTGCGAAAGGGAGGGAGCGAAGTTTTTTCGAATATTTGCCTCTAATGTGGCTATATTAATGATCCGATCCGATTCAGATTTGGGCCCCTGATAGTTATGGGCTGTCTCTATGATTCTGCATTTTTAGTTTTTGTTATTTTCAAAATTGTGGCCGCCACAGATGTGCGCCCTTTGTGGGGGCGGAAGTGGGCGGGGCGAAATTTTGAAACACTTTTCTAGGAGTGAGATATCACATCAGACTGGATAAAAAGTTTGGTTGCTCTAGCTCTTATAGCCTTCGAGCAATGGGCGACAAACAAGACGGACGGACGGACAGACGGACGGACAGACAGGGCTATATCGACTCGGCTATTGATGCTGATCAAGAATATATATACTTTATAGGGTCGGAAATTATTCCTTCTCTATGTTACACACATCCACTTTTACCACAAATACAATATACCCTTTTACTCTTCGAGTACGGGTATAAAAAGACAATATACTCGTTTACTCTTCGAGTACGGGTATAAAAAATAAAATTTTGTTTTCCAGCATATGTTTACGAGCGTTTGTAGCTAATTTGAATGTGTTAAATGGTTTATTTTTTTAAGACTTACCAGATGTTCCGAGTCCAGAAAAGGTTAATATAGAATCGAAAATTTGGACCATAGTTGATTCATCTTGATCAGAAAGTGAACTTAAACAAAACGGAATTTGTTGCTTACTAAAAGCCCAAAACGAATGTGAAAATCCTTTATATGTTTCACCATGATCTTGGACGTTATCTCTTTGCTCAGTTCTCAATTTTTCAATCCGGTGCTTTGAAAGACGTCTTAGCGTGTTTCTCAAAAACCCGCCCTGCTCTTGGGGCTTTCGAACTATGTTCATGTCGATCAATTGCCTTCTACTTATAACAACATTCTGATATAACCTCGATCTATCTTCATGAGTTGTTCCTTTATTTTTTTTTGAGCAGTCGGTAATATTTAGTATCCAATTCGATAAAGAAGGATAGTAGGAAATAATTAGGGAGCCGATTTCTTCTTTTTGTAAAGTCTCAAAAACAAAACACTTTTGCGAATCTATCAAAGAACTTCCCTCACGAAATTGCTGAGCCGTTTGGTGAGTATTCCGATTGAGTGATATAGTTATAAAACTATCACTGGGATCCAACATTATTGATTCAATATCGACGTATTTAAATTGGTAAATAACAAACTTTTCTTCCGGTTGAATAAACATTATTCCATCACAGTTTACTCCAAGAATGATGTTGTTTACAAAGCTCCAGTATCCTTTGTAAATAACACTAAACATTGTTGTGCCATAAAGTGGGTACTGCATTACGCAACTCAAATATAATACTTTTGCAGTTAATTCATTTCTTGATGAGCCGTATTGTCTATGAGCTTGAGCTAGAATTGGAATCCAGAACTGTTGCTCTCTAGTCTTTGATATTCGACATGGTAAAAGTTATTAATGTCGGAATAATATTCCGGTTTTGGCTGATTCGAAGGATCTCCTAACGACACTTGTGCTTGCAGTCCTGCTAGTTGAAGAGCCACTTTTTCGCTGACAGGAAATTCATCACTCTATAATAGAAAAAAAGATAATTGAACGTTTGATTCAATATTTACACTTTTTAAATCATTAAGAATCAGCTTAAGTTCCAAACAAAACCCATAATCAAATTAACTTATTCTCATTAAATTGAAGATCAGAATTGTTAATTATTGTCAAACTGTTAAGGGGGTAGCAAAAAAATGTAAAATGTAAAAACTGATAAAACATTTGAAAATTCCACATAAATTACATGTGTACTGACTGAGTACGGGCATAAAAGTAGAGTCGCATTCACAACGACTCCGTACGTCCTTTCTCGTTTTCCCTTGCAATTAAGATTTGTATTCGAGGACTATGTTGCCGGTTTTAAAACGAAAAAGTGTTGCGTTTTACGAATGCGGGAGACCCTAAGTTTTCATATTAAAAAGAAAATCACACATTTGTTGTGAAAGTCAAAACAGCTAAATAGATCCGAAAATAATCATAGAAATCCCAGATGTGCGGCTATAAAAGCGCGTTCTCGAACCAATCCCTACAAACATCCAGGTAACGACCTCGATGTTTGTTGCTTAGCCATTTTTTCTCACTGACCAGTAGAGTAAACTTCTCCACTATCTCGCCATCAAACAAAAAAAGGCATGTTTTTGTTGGATTTAGCTTAGACTATGAAAGCTTCCTGATCCGATCCGATTCAGATTTAAGCCTCTGATAGATAAGGTCTTTCTCTATGATTCTGCATTTTTAGTTTTCTATTATTTTCTATATTGTGGACGTCACAGATGTCCACCCTTTGTGGGGTCGGAAGTGGGCGGAGCGAAATTTTGAAACACTTTTCTAGGAGTGAGATATCACATCACTCTGGAAAAAAATTTGGCTGCTCTTATAGCCTCCGAGCAATGGGCAACAAACAAGACGGACGGACAGACGGACAGACATGGCTATATCGACTCGGCTTTTGAGGCTGATCAATAATATATATACCTTATAAGGTCGGAAATGATTCCTTCTCTATGTTACACACATCAACATATCCCACAAATAAAATATACCCTTTTACACTTCGAGTACGGGTAAAAAAGCATTTTTTTGACTTAGCTTGACTATGAAGTCCTCCTGTACATCTCCGTGATGAAATCCATCATGACTTAATACTTCAAGTTATGGGGCAACGGAAGCAGAAGCAAGACTGACGGTATCCAGTGAAAATAGTCTGGAACTCTGAGAACCATTACTCAGGAAAATGGTACTGTAAAGCTGCTAAGCGTTTTTAATATCTGTTGAATTAAGTAAAGTTGATTCGATGGAATATATGTATATATTATTTATTGGTAGGCGAAAGCGAAGGTATGTTGTTTGGTATGTATGTAGTATGACGATCAGCTTAAAACTAAAAAAGGGGACAGGTAGACCGAATTGCTGGTGCCCTAATGCAAGCGATAGACAGAACGCAAGAAACGATAGAAGCTCGGTCTACTGCTGATCCGAGTACTAGCAATAGATAGAGAGAGAGAGAGAGAGAGCGAGCGCGGGAGAATAGCATAGATGCTGCAGCTGTAGTAGCGAAACAAAGAAGTTGACATAAATAGGCGAGAGACCGGCTGCTGCCCTGCGTATACATAAGCAATAACAATATTTATGTATAGTGGGCATTCGAAATAGTAAACATAGGTATAGTTACGTTAGGTTGCTCCACCAACTATTATATAAAGATTTTCCGACCAAATATAGGGCTGGGAAGCCCGACTGATACCTACGGTACATCAAAAAAAACTCTCTTCCCATCCACATCCCCTTGCAATATGTCTGCTCAGTGTTTGCAGTCACAGTCGGCTGCTGAGAAATAAATAGCCACCTCAGCGAACGACTTTCTTTGAGGGTTGTTTAAGAATAATACAATTAACCAACTAATTGTGAAATTAAAAAGAATGATTACTTATTGTTGGTTCCTTATTTAAAAGTGTCAGCGGAAGACCACGCTACACAGCCAGGCCAAGCCCAGCAAGAAGGGACTAAACTCTAATTGCCGTCCTTGACAAGGGCGCCAAGGATGGTAATGTTCTCGCGATAAATGACACCTGGTGGAGGCAGAGCCCCAGGACCGTTTTCTGGAGGAGTTTGCGGAGAACGGCGGACCACCGCCAAAATGTGAAGACGCCGGGTGGTATCAGGGCACGGTGAAAGCCATCGCCTGCCTAGATGCACGCTCGGCGGTCCTCTTCCTGAATGCGGTTGCGGCGCTCAACGAGGTCTATCCAGGAGCCTAACTGGAGGCTGTGAGCTGGGAAGATATCCCTAGCAGACCGAAGGCCCGAGCGTGGGTGTCGGTTAAATCTGCAGAACCGGAGAAGATCCTCAAGGTTTTGGAGATGGAAGATGGCCAAGTTCGAGGAGATCACAGGACAGAGGCGACCTGAATGAGCAGTCTCTGGAGCTCTTAGGATTGTCGGCAGAAGTAGTGGATTATGGTTACCGCAGGGGTTACTCCAACAAAAACCACTCCAAGGGCTGGCAAGCGGGGGTCAAGCCAGACCTTGAGCTCCAGCCAGAGGTGCCTGAAGCGGGTAGCCATCCCGAGGTGTCGGACGTAGCGGCCATGGTATCGGACGATATCCTGGACCGCTATGAGTCCGACGCGAGCGACCTAGCCAGGGGTCTCGGGCGCATCGAAATCGGTGAGGACGAGAGATCCCCCGCGTCCGATGGCGACAAAACAAATGTGGAGACTAGTCTCAGGAATGTATCAGACACTCCTGCAGATAAACTTCCACCATTGTAAGGCTATATATGCTGCCTTAATACTTCAGCTAGCCAAGGGTGGAGACGACATTGTCCTCATTCAGGAACCCTGGATCCTCAGAAACGGGGTCTCCAGTCTGATGAACCCAGATTATAATTTATACATATGTACATAGCTGACTTCCCTGATAAAATACGCAACTGCAATCTTGCGAAAGAAAAAGTGCACTTATATTGGCACCCACATTTCAGCAATGAAGATTACACGGCGGTGAGCATCGAATGCCAGGAGCACTCACTCCGGATCTGCTCAACATACATGGGTTATAGAGAGAATTAGAGAATTTCATGCATTTGATTTCGGGCTCTGCTAATTAATTTTTATATCCGCTCATCCCGCTACGCTTCAGCCTCATCCCTCACTCTTCCCTCGTTCCTAGTCGCTCTTCCTCGCTCTTCCCTCGTCTTAACTTATTTTTCCTTTCGTTAATTAAGAAAAAGAACTTAAATAGCTGGATGGAGAATACACAGAGTCCAGAGAGACCTGGGACTAGCACTACTAGAGTAGAGAGCAGAGTAAAGCGGAGTCTACTCTGTGGCTATTAAACAGAGTCTGTCTGCCTGCCTCACAGCGTGTGGCAAATAGAGACCACTGCCACTGCCACAGCAACTGCCACTGCCACTGACTCTGTTTTGTGCCTCTTTGCCTCTCTGCTCTGCCCACACACACACGCTGGTCAGGGGGAGAACACTCTGCTCTGCTCTGCTCTGGTCTGACCCATTATCAGACTCATTTCCATTTCGGATACGGCTTTCAGCCTTCAGCTTGCCACTTGCCCCTTGTCCATGCCTATGTCCATGCCCATTTCCATGCCCCTTCCCTTGCCCATTTCCATTCCCATTTCCATTATATTTCATTCATTAAAAAAGAAAAGACAAACGCTTCTTGGGTGCCACAATCCCAAAAATATTTGAATATTAAACAAACGTGACGATTTGTCGGAGTCTCTGCCACTGCCACTGCCCCACTGCCACTGACTGATGTGTGATCTGAGATGTGTCCATGGGCTGTGTGCTCTGTCTGTCTGTCTGTAATTAAGTTATAAACCAATTTTAATGCTTCGCTGGTTCGGCCTGTTCGGCAACGCTTATCACAGTCAGTGGGGATGCACTGACACAAACGAATGGGGTGAGTACCTTTTCAGCTACTTATTGATCACTCAGATAGTCATCTTAAACCGGGCGGATGATCCAACTTTCATTATTAAGGACCGCAAGGAGGTCCTGGGCCTCACGCTTGCCTCTTATACGCTACAGAACAACATACTATCCTGGAGGTTTCATTGAAGAACACTCCTTCTCGGACTACAGGTACGTGGAAACTATCTCCAATCTTGGACGACGTCCAGTTCCAAGTCGCTAAACTTTCTTCTCAGCACACATTTCCCAGGCTGCGCTGCAATCAAACCAACCGACAGAGCGCCTTATTACATTGCCTCAGGTTCCATTCTGAACCTGTAAGTCAGGAGAATATATCCTGAGCAATCAAAAGCTTCAAGCCCTACAAATCCGCAGGATCAGACGACACGGGCAAATCCCGGAGGCATGGCTTCAGGCCAAATTTTTCTTCATACCCAAGGCAGGCAATCCCTCACACACTGCCCCCAAAGATTTCAGACCCATAAGTCTATCGTCCATTCTCTTGAAGGCGATGGAACCGCTTTAAGGTCTGCATATTATGGCGAATATATTGCCGAATCAGATCTCTGACTCTCAGCATGCCTATTGGAGAGGAAGATCTACCGAAACGGCCCGATACGCGATCACATCGATCATCGAATTGTCCCTTAGCTGTAAGGAGTATACCCGGCCTTTCTAGACATAGAAGGAACTTTCAACAACATCATTCCGTTCACTATCACGGGAGTACTGACTTACCTGGGGATTGACTCCCGGACGGTGAGTCTCATCTATCAGATGCTGCAATGCAGGACCGTTGAGGTCTCACTGGGGACGTCAACGTCCACCAGTTTTGTTAGCAGAAGTACCCCGCAGGGCGGAGTCCTCTCGCTTCTTCTATGGAACGTAGCATTAAATGAACTGCTGCGGGAGATAGAGGGTGGTGGATGCCGCGTAGTACGCTGATGATGTCGCTATAGCATTCTTTGGGAAGTTTCCACAGACCCTATGCGAGTGCATGTCAAGCACCCTCTTAAAGCTGTCACAATGGGCAGACAAATGAGGGCTTGGTGCTAACCCGTCTAAGCCGGAACTAGTACTATTCACCAGGAAGTACAAGGTACATTAACCCCCAAAACTGTGTGGAGAGCCGCTAGTTTTCAGCAACCACGCCAAGTATCTTGGTCTGATCCTAGACAGCAAGACAGGAAATTGAGCATGACAGGATAAAGAAGGCCACAGTGGCCCTCTACAACTGCAGAAAGACCATCGGTCTGAAATGGGTCTAAATCCTAACCGAATCCTAATATAATCCGAATCCTAAAAAACTCCCGGAACTTCCAGAGAGGACATACGAAGAGACACCTGCATACCCAGTGACTACCTCTCGACGACTTTCCAGGTATCCATCCCGCTTAGGAGGACTGGGAGAAGGTCAAACCTGGACCTGCATAAGCCATCCACATATACACTGATGGCTCAAAGTTAGACGGCCGCGTCGGTGGTGGGTGGGTGTCTTTTGCAACGAGTTCAATATCAATCATTTCTTCTGCGAAAAACTGTAACGTGTTCAGGCAGTTTCCATAGTCCGAAACTCTCCTTAGACGGACACTCAGTGCGCGTCTTCTCAGACAGCCAAGCAGCCCTTAAGAAAGTTGGCTCAATATCTTCGAACTCAGCGACCGTCAACGACTGCCGTAGGTCTCTAAATGAGACCGCAGAGCAGCTTGACCTCTTCCTAATGTGGGTCCCCGAAAAATTGATAGGAACGATGCCGCCGACGAGCTAGCTAGGCAGGGCACTACCAAACCTCTCCTGCCGGAGAGGGAACAAGTAGCGATGCCTTTGGCTACGTGTAGGTTAATAACGCACGAGACATTCGAGAAAATTGCTGACAGGCGAAGGCAGCTAGCCATCACATGTACAACTTCAAGAGCGATCTGGCCAAATCGTTCGGAAAAACGCTCGGAAGAGCTATACAAACTCAGCAGAGCACATTGCTCCGCCGTTACCTGAGCCACATTGGGTCACTGGCAGATCGGCACACACGCTGCAAGGCTGGCAATCCCTCACGACTTCTGTAGAAGTTTTAGTGACGAGAAGTTTCACCCACCCATTTTTGATTACGTAATCAAACCAAAAATTAAACATTTCAATAAAAAAATCCTTAAAAAATGATCATGTAATCATTGTCCAGAGTAATTCGCTAATGCCTGTGCTCGAGTAGAAATGGCCGATCAATAATGACGCGACCAGGAATATATACATATATGTTTATACATATTACAATTAGAGGACACAATTATTATTTATTGAAATAGTCGTCGAAAATTTTAAGTTATCTAACATTAACTTTAGTTTTACTTACCTTAACAACGCTGTATACTGCTTGTGAATATAACATACTGACTTCGACGGGATCTTGTGATAATTCATGCGTTGATTTAAATAATCGCTTTTTAAATACGAATCTATTTTCTCCAGAAGTCGATCCATTTGAGATCCGTTTTAATGAGTTGCTAGAAGTTTGTTTGATTTCCCATGCCGAGATGATATCATATAAATAATCAAAATTTTTTATGTGTTCTTCGCCATCTGGACGAGACTGATATATGGCCCAACCATCAATAGTAGTTAAGTTAAGTTTATCAGCGAGTTTCTGCACGGCATCACCAGCTGTGTCGGTTGGGTGAACATCTATGGCTTTTGTTCGTGCATCCAAAAAAAAAAAACGGCATACAATAGTTCCAAGTCGTCGCATTGCCTAGAAATTTAACGCAGAAATATATTGAGATATGTACATATGTATGTGGAATGTCAGAAAATGAGATTTTTGTATATCCATACTCGAAAGTTAAGAGGCTATTAGATTTGTAATAAAAAAGGATGTAAGTAATGCACAGATGGAAACGATTTCCACCCCATAAAGTGTATATATTCTTGATCACCATGACTAAGCGAGTCGATATAGCCATGTCTGTCTGTCCATCCGTCTGTCCGTCTCGTTTGTCGCCCATTGCTCGGAAGCTATAAGATCTAGAGCGCCCCGCCACCACAGAGTGCGCACATCTCTGCAGTCCCCAATTTTAAAGATAACAGAAAACGAATGCAGAATCATAGAGAAAGACCCAATCTTTCAGATGCACAAATATGAATCTGAAACTGATTATCAAGTATAGCCACAATGGGGAAAACCATTTGGGGAAGCATCGTTCCCACTCGCTCTCTCTCACACACCAACACGTCGGCTTTGCCCATTCGTCCAGATGAGCGCCTGGATCTCAGAGACTATAAGAGCTAGAGCAATCAAACTTTGTATCCAAACTGCTC
This sequence comes from Drosophila bifasciata, assembly GCA_009664405.1. Classification (NCBI taxonomy): domain Eukaryota; kingdom Metazoa; phylum Arthropoda; class Insecta; order Diptera; family Drosophilidae; genus Drosophila; species Drosophila bifasciata. The sequence continues at coordinate 28,155,553 of CM019044.1, forward strand.
TACCACTTCAGTACACGTGAATTTCTAATTTTCGCCACGCCGCTTTCCGCCCCCCCAAATAACCAAAAGTCCACAATTTTGAATATAGAAACGAGAAGGGACGTAACGCTGTTAAAGCGACACTACTTTTATAACCGTACTCAGTCTGTACACATATGAATTATGTGGAATTTTCAAATGTTTTGTGAGTTTTTACATTTTATTGCTGCATCTGTCATCAACATCAGTTCTCCCAACAATACACGTACACTGCACGAGGCAGAGTGTGTGAGCGAGAGAGAGAGAATCAGTTGTGACCATCAAACATAAAAATGTATATATTGTTGCGGGGGGTGCGGAGGCTTGCTGCTGAAAATTCATTTGATTATTGTGGCTTTAATAATGATCCGATCTGAACCAAATTCGGGAATCAAGTAAATATGGTTATTCTCTACGATACTTCATTTTTCGTTATTTCTATCTTCAAAATTGTGGATTTTTGTTGTTAGGAGGGGACATACACTTGTACTGAAGTTAATTTGTCGTTTTTTTCTGTCTTCAAAATTGTGGATTTTTGTTGTTAGGAGGGGACATACACTTGTACTGAAGTGGTATCACGGGAGCTTGGACAGAAAGTGTGGTTGCTCTAGTTCTTATAGTCTCTGAGATCCAGGCGCTCATTTGTAAGAAAGGGCAAAGTCGACACGTTTGTGTGTGAGTGCGAGCGAGAGGGAACGATGTTTTTCGATATGGTTTTCTCTATTGTGGCTATACTTATGAGCCGATCCGATTAAGATTTGGGACCGTGATAGATATGGTCTTTCACAATGATTCTGCATTTTTCGTTTTTTGCTATCTTCAAAAATGTGGACGCCACAGATGTCCGCCCTTTGTAGGGGCGGAAGTGGGCGGGGCGAAATTTGTAAACACTTTTCTAGGAGCGAGAGAACACATCAGTCTGGAAACAAAAAAAGTCTGGAAAGTTTATTTTTAACAAGTCAGGTCTGTCGATGTCACCCCTGATCAAGTTGTGCATGAAAATCACACCAAGCATTTTTCTACGATTAAGTAAGGATGGAAGGTCTATTAAGAGCAATCTACGAGATTAAGAAGGCAGTCTCACACCTTCATCCCAGTTGAGGCCACGCAGAGCAAAAAGTAAAAAGTTTTTCTGGATTGATTCTATACGGTCTTGGTGTACTTTGTACTGAGGGCACCATACACACGAGCCGTACTCTAAAATCGGACGAACAAGCGAAATATAGAGAGTCTTCGTCATATAGGGGTCGTCAAATTCCTTTGACCACCTCTTCATAAACCCAAGCACTACCATGGCTTTATTTACAATGGTAGAAATCTGTTCAGAAAAACTTTAACTTGGGGTATAGTTTAACACCAAGATCATTAAACAATGTAATTTTCGCAAGAGAATCACCACAGAGGGTGTAAAATGCCAACAAGGGGCTGGAGCGATGAAATGTCATTACTTAACATTTCGAGGCATTCAGGTGTAACATATTTGCACAATAACATGACTGAAAGTTATTAAGATCGGATTGCAAGCGAGAGTGAAATGAAATGTCCTTATACTGGACACAGAGTTTAACGTCATCCGCATACATGAGTACTCTAGAGTTTGTTAATACTGAAGGCAGGTAATTAATAAAGAGTGTGAAAAGTAGAGGGCCTAGATGGCTGACCTGTGGTACTCCAAAAGTAACCTGAACAGGTGAAGACAAGGAGTTTTTGAAGAGGACTCTTTGAGACCTTGAGCAAGGTAGCTGGAAATCCATTTCAAAAGATTGGGCGGAAACCCTAAAGTGTCAATTTTTTGTGCTGAAAGGGAATGGTTTACAGAGTCGAATGCTTTACTGAAATCTGTGTAAATGACATCCGTCTGCATGTTACCATGGAAGCCTTTAATAATAAAAAAGAGGTAAACTCTAGTAAATTAGTAGTTGTTGATCGTCGCCTTATAAATCCGTGCTGAGCTGGAGATATAAGGGGTTAAAATGTTCTCAAACATTTTAGAAATAGGGGATAACTTCGACATACCTCTATAATTCATTGCGTTAGGTAGGAATTCTACCCTTCATATGGAGAGGATTAAGAAAAAGATTACAGCTGGTGGCCGTGAGGTAGTTGGCTTACTGCGCTTGAGTATCCATGGCCTAGGCCAATATGATCTTCTTCTTAAAGCCTACGATCAGCTCGTTGAAGCCACTTCTCGTTTGCCTCATGAACGAGCGCATGTCGTTTTCAACAGATCGGCATTCTGTACAACTGCATTAGCAGGCCGTTTCCTTTGGGAAATGGCATCCCCCACTCGGCCAGAGATCCCTGCACAATTTGCGGGCACGACGCTGTCACAAAGTCAACAATGTAAGTTTGGCTACTCGTGGGTGATCTGCTTCTTGCAAGTTTTTTTTGACGCAGACAACAGCGAAATCCATAATGAATAAGGATTTACATCTTTAGAGCAAAAAAAAAGGTCAAAACAAATAGCAATCAATCCACAGTGGAAGGAAATTGCTTAAGTCCATACTTAAAGCGAAATCGGAAAAATGAGAGGAGAGTAGACTGCACCAACAGCTTGTGCGTGAGAGCGCTACTGCACAAAAGGTTTCGAGAGCGAGAGAAAAAGAACAGTTTTTTAAGTTTTGGTAATAGAGAGTGAGAGAGAGTGATAGTCGGCGAAAATAGCTAAAACAATAGAGCGGATAAATGTATTGAGGCGTACTTACCCCCCTCGAACTACCATCTTGCCGCGAAGAGGGGGCTTAGTAAGCGTAAGGACACCGAGAGCTATACCAGCGGTAGCACATGCTGCCAGAAGGGCCACCCAAGCCGGACAGGTCAAGGGCGAGCGCCGAAGCTAAAAGTAGTTCACCCTGGGGCTAAAACGCATCCGTTATGGGGAAATGGGCGATAACGATTTTTCAGTTAAGGTGCAGGGAGTCGGGTGCGAGCGCAGGCCCCCCGGCGTCGACATCCTGTGACTGCAGAAAACCCGAGATGGCAGTGGAGTTATTGGGTACCAAATCGTGTAATGCCACAAGCGAAAGGAGGATCCGCAGGCAGAGAGGGACGATTGAGGACCTGGAACCAGGAACCATCGACGAAAGCTTCGTCTTCACTGGCCCCTCAGTGTCGGAAGCAGAGTTGGCCAAGGCCTTCTCTTGCCTTGGACACAGCGAGGAGCTGCAGAAGGCGGAGCCACAAGTCACGGCTCCCAACATCCAGGTCGACTCGAGTCCACTACCTGGGACGGAGGAGGAGGCTCAGACCCGACGCAAACGGCTTTCGGGGTATAAGCCAAAGACCCGCCGAAACGCTGACCGCGAGGGAAAGGAGCCTAAGGAAGAAGCACGAACAGAACGTGCGAAGGTACGAGCGGCTGAACGGAGTCGCTCCTGCCAACGGAGATCAGACCCCCTCAAGCGTACACGCGACGGTGGCAGAAGACCCCAAGCCGTCGTCTTCACCGACAGTAGCAGCTGGCACGAAGACGATGGTGGACCAACCCTCAACGTCATCGTCTGCGAACTCGTGAGGGAGAAGGGGGAAGAAGGTATCCGGGAAGCAGAGGGAGCAGAGGGAGAAGAGGGAGAAGATACCTCAGCCGCAGACCACGGCAAGCGCCAAGGTACCAACAACGCCCTCTGCACTGAAGGCAACGGTGGAACCGACTGGTCGAGAGCCAAGGTTCAAGCTGCAGACGACGGATGACTCCATAAGAGCTTACGAGCCGAAGAAGGCGAAACCAGAGGACATTCTGGCCAGCCTAGCTGCCTGAGCTGCAGACAGCCATTATCGACCGAAACCACCCGGAAGGGAAGATATCGGACGTTACCTGGCTAAAGGAAGAACCAGAGATCCTGACCACCATGAAGGATGCCATTGTTCGCGCAGACAACCCGTTTGTTTGCGAGTTCAAGGGCATCAAGTGGTATAATGGAGCCAAAGCAGTGGTCTGTGGTAACGCAGAAACTCTCGAGTTTCTCAAAACCACGGTCCAAGGTTTTGGTGAACTTTGGCCAGGAGCGGCTCTCTGCGTGGTTCCCATCGATGAGATTCCCAGGAGGACGATCATGAAGATGTGGTGGTTCCTCCCCAATCAAGGCGGTTGAAGGCACACTTGCCCTGATCAAGGCTCAGAACCGGATCCTGGGAACGTTAGACTGGACCATCACACGGGCGATAGCGCCAGACAAGGCGAACGGCAAGGAACTCTGGATCAGTATTGGTCAAGAAAGCCTTGCCAAACTCCTTGAAAAGAACTGCCGCATATCCTTTGGTATGGGCACACTGGCGGTAGTAGTACCGCGACACCCCAGGTCCGCTGAACAGCATGAAGGTGGTGCAGATTAATCTGCATCACTCAAGTGTACCATCGGCTGACCTGCTGCGGTTTATGGAAGAGAAGGCGGTAGACGTGGCCCTCATAAAAGAGCCCTAGACCGTTAAGGGAGGGGTTCGGGGACTGAACGGTATCGTGGTAAGAAGCGAGCTTAATGTTCTGTTTTCTTGCAGGTACAGCACTCCGGACCTAACGGTGGCACTATGTGAGAGGAAGGACGGAAGAACCTATACCTGGCCTCGGCATACCTGCCGTATGAGGAAGAGGACCCACCCTCGGGGGATGTCAGGGCCTCAATCAACCAAGCGCGGAAAGTGGGTCTCGACATCGTCCTAGGTTGCGACGCGAATGCCCATCACTCCCTTTGGGGAGACACTGTTCGAGTACATTCTGTCCACAAATCTTGTTGTGTGCAAACGGGGACACCACCCCACCTTCCGCAACAAGAACCGTGCAGAGGTTATTGATATAACACTTGCCTCGGACAGTGACTCCCTAACCATTGATGATTGGCATGAGTCCGGTGAGCATCAAATGGAACAGAGAAAGGCCTAAGGCCTACCGCAATTCCAAGCGGACAGACTGGAGCCGGTTCTCCGCAACCGTACGAAAGGCACTACTCTCCCCACTAGAAGGGAACATCCTTCAAACGGAACCACTAGAGGAAGCGGCTCAGAATGTCACTAAAGCCCTACAGGGGGCCTTCCTTGAATCTTGACCGATCAGCAGACCTCCAAAGCCCAATCGCAATCCGTGGTAGACGCGGGAGCTGAGCGAAGTCAGATGGGAGTCAAGGACTCTTTTTAACAGGGCAAAAGTTTCAAACACACAGGAAAGCTGGGACGAATATCGCCGCTGCTTTAACACCTACAAGAACACCTGTAGGAAGGCGAAAGGCTTCGACGGGTGCTATCAAAGGCGCCAACCTCAAATGGACTGCTCACAACCAGGACGGTGCCTTCGCAGAAAACAGTCAGGAATTCCTAGAGTTCCTCATGAGCATCCACTTCCCGGGATGCTCAGATATTACCAGTGATGAATCCAACGACATCAACGACACTGAGCCACACCAGGGAGAGGAAACTGAGGATCTCATACGTGAAATTATGGCACCAGACAAGATTATCTGGGCCATTAAATCCTTCGGTCCCTACAAGTCACCGGGGCCGGATGATGTACGACCAGCCATGTTGCAGGCAGCCTGCCTGCCCCTGCTACCATGGCTAAAGAAAATCTTCGAATGATGTCTCCGAATTGGGTACGTTCCCCAAGCATGGAGAGAGGTGAGAGTGGACTTCACCCCTAAAGCCAGGAAGATAAAACACATCTCTCCAAAGGACTACAGACCCATCCCCTCTCCTGTGGAACTAAGTCCTCAACGACCTTCTTCTTTAGTTGGGGAGGAGCGGATACAAGGTTGTGGCCTATGCGGATGATCTAGTGATACTGGTAACGGGTAAGTTCCTACCTACAATCAGTGATCTTCTGGAATCTGCACTGGGAACGACCGCCCGAGCTGGGCACACCAAAACGGTCTGGGGTTAACCCCCAAAAGACAGAAATGGTGTTGTTCTCACGAAAATACAAGATACCAAACTTCAAACGACCAGCAATTGGTGGAACGACGCTTGAGTTATCGAACGAAGCCAAGTATCTTGGTGTCATCCTAGACTCCAAACTCTCCTGGAAGAGAAACACGGAGGAAAGGAAGAAAAAGGCAATGGCTGCTTTCTAAATTTTTAGGCAGACCTTTAGGCGAACATGGGGCTAACAACCAGCACATCATCCATTGGATGTATACAGCGGTAATAAGACCCATTCTGAAGTACGGAAACTTGGTGTGGTGGGAAAGTCCTCCGGAAAGTCCAACGGACAGCATGCCTTGTGGTCACTGGATCTCTCAAATCCACCCCACAGGCTGCTCTGGACACCATGCTAAACCTGAAGCCCATAGACCTCCACCTTAACAGCAAGGCTGAGACAAGTGCCGTGCGGCTTTCAGCCGAGCGGTTCTTCAAGCCATCGGCTTATCGCCACGCCACAATACTCTGTAAGGAGGAAAGTGGAACGGGTGAACGGAGCGACTACTGTGTCTCAGAGTTTTCATGGAAAAGAAACTTTAAAGGACACATAACGGAGAGAGAGGGCAGAACGTGCTCTCCATCTTCACTGACGGGTCAAAGACAGCCGAAAGGCGACAGAAGCTGGAATCTTCTCTGAAGAACTAGCAACCAACATATCCCTAAGACTACTATACTGGTGCAGTGTATTTCAGGCGGAGATATACGCAGTATGACAAGCGGCAAAGTTGGTATATACCTTGGAGATACCTCCGAGGAACATAGCAATCTGCGTTGACAGACAAGCTTCTATCAAAGCCCTGGTTTCCTGCAAGATCACGAGCAGACTCGTACGTGATACGGTGGACGAGCTAAACCGGATCAGGGCGCACTCAATCACACTCACGTGGGTTCCGGGTCACACCGACATCGCGGGCAACGAGAGTGCGGACGAGTGTGCCAGAAATGGATCGGCTAAGCCACTGGCGGACGTAGTCAACGAAATACGGAGACATCATCTCGCAGATGATGGGTCGAGCTAGAACGAGATCAGACAGACGGTGGAACACAACATCCAACTGTGAGATCACACGCTCGCTCTGGCTCCACTATAACTCTAAACGCACTAAGATTCTCCTAGGCTTCATGAAGAGTCAGGTGCGAACACTGACGGGAGTTATAACGGGGCACTGTGTCATCGGCCACATGGCCACTAGGTACAGATTGCCCCACCATGACTTCCGCCGCAGCTGCAGGGACGAGGAGGAAATAGATAGCATCCAGCATCTTCTCTGTGGCTGTCCTGCACTCATGGAAAGGCGTCACCGAATACTCGGCAGCGTCTTGCACGAGGACCTAGATAGCCTGGCAAACATGCCTCTAGAGAGGCTGATGCTCTTTATTTAGGTCTCGGGATGGTTCACGAAACCTCGCTAGGCACCGGACGTAATCCCATGACGAGTGTGGACATCACAATGGCCAATTCTTGCCTCCGAGTGACCTCGACTTCGGTGGAGCAGCCCTATAAACCTAACCTAACCTAACCTATTTTCGAAAAGCAAGAACCCAAACACAATTAACCGACACAAAAATGTACTAAATATGTTGTGTTTTTAAACAATTATTCGGCATGCACTCGAGGATTAGGATAGAAAATTAGGTTAGAGAAAAATAAAGTGAATTAATTATGGAAAGAGAACGAATGAAATCATTGCAATTTGCGCACAGTTTTCGCATTCATATTTTACTAGTCGCTTTAGGAATAATTGTAAGCTATATTTCCCTGAGCTGTGTACCATGAACCTCTAAGTCCACAAACTCTCTCGATAGGCAACTATTGATATAAATCTGTGGAACCGTCTCATGTTGCTATCCAGACCAGGATTAGAAAATTGTCAAAATGGGTTCGATTTTGGCCACTAAAGATATCTTCAGCTCGGCTACCGAGCAGAATATTCCGGCAGATTCTGCATCCAATCCGCCAGTGCAAAATCAAGTCTCGAACCTTGGACCACTACTTTAACCTTTTTTAACGTACTCCAAGTTTTGTCAGTTTTGTCTGCTGGTTTTTTCAATTTGAGTGTGATTTTTGCCTCTTTTTTCTCATTAAATAAATATATCATAAATTTTAGATAGAAGTCTGTATGCAAAATGAGTCGGCTCTTGTTGAACATGAGTTGGGAAAATGCATAACTAGTAAAGGCGTTCCATCACTTCCAGAACCAACAATGCCACCACCGCCACCACCTATATCAACAAGTGAAATAAATACTCCTCAAAATGAATTAAATCCTGAACCAATATATGAACCAGTGAAACCTAAAAAATCTAACAAATTCGACGAATTTGAAAAATAATAACCTACACATACTTGGCGGCCAATCAAATAAAGAAAGGAAGAAGGAGAATCGTATACCCTTGTCTCCTTTATTGGTTAAATTCCATATTGGTGATGAACGAAAACAAAGAAGAAAGCAAAAAGTGGAAAAGAAACTTCAGCAGTTACCCTCAAATAGGGAAAATCAAAAAGGTGAACATCGCTTAAGATTCCTATTATAACAGTTTGCAGAGTTTGCTGAAAATTATTTCAGTCAACATAAACATTTATTTGATGATAGACTTACATATGTCTACATTAACTGGAGAAAAAAAAATTCTGACACAATTCATAAAAAAAGTGAAATGATCGTATTTTCGAAGTCTGATAAAATTCCAACATCACATATTCATATGATTGATCCAAAAAAATGTTATACTGGCCTGTAATATTTTTCGAGTAAGAACATTCTTATTTTCTTTTATTGTAAATTATTGATTTATAAAAACTATACCTCAAATCTCAAAATTCAGCAAACTCAGTAGCAGGAGCTACAGGAGCTGAATTTCTCTTGTGCCAGGGAGATAGCTTCCTTTAAGAGAAGCGTCTCCCCATATCACTTCCACATCATTTTTTTTCTGCCAATTTTTGGCCGGAGCACATGGTTGTGAAGAAGTACAAGGCTGAGAAGATTAATAGCCCCGCCATAACTCTCCCCAGTAATCAGGCCAGTGCGCCAGTGCTCTACCCAAAATGTGCAGGGATCTCTGTCCGTGTGGGGGATGCCATTTCCCAACGTAACGGCCTTCATTATAGTTGTGAGAAATGCTTTGCTGTGGAAAACGATAGAACTCGTTCATGAGGCAGACGCGCAGGGGCTCCAAATGCTGATCATGAGCTTAAGGAAGCAGCATGATCGGCTCTTGGCCATGGAAACTCAGTTCAGCAGTCTACAGCTGCTGGCTATGTCTCCACGCGCAAGAAGTCTACTGGAGTACCACACGGCAGCCATCTAGGCCCCCTACTTTTCACACTCTTTATTATTGACCTGCCTTTAGTATTAACAGACTCTCGAGTACTCATTTATGCGGATAATGTTAAACTCCGTGCCCACTATAAGGATATTTCATTTCACTTTCTCTTGCAATCCGATCTCAATAACAATCAGTCATGATGTTGTGCAAGTATTGTTACACCTAAATGCCTCGATATGCAAAGTAATGAAATTTCATCTTGTTGTCTCCTTACAACCTCTGCGATGGTGCTCTGGAGAGAATCACATTGGTTGATGATTTCGGTGTTAAACTAGACCTAAACTTAAACGCCTTGGGAGTGCTTGGGTTTATAAAAAGGTGATCAAAAGATTTTTTTGTCCGTTTTGCTTGGTGTGATTTTTTCGAAAAACTTGATCAGGAATGACATAGAAAGCCGGAACTGGTTGAGCCGCATAAATTTCACTATTTCTATCAGATCCTCTTAAAATTTTGTTCCTTTGTCTGCTCCGCTGTGTAGATCGAATAAAATCAATAATACTAACATACCTTTACCCTACCCGTAACCAGTATTTTCCCTTATAACTTTGCAAGTTTAGCTATAATTTTCCTCGAATATTAGTCTAACACCTATCGGTGTTACACCTTCGGTACACGCGTCGGGGGGTAAGAGGGATCTACCTTCAGGCTCTCAGAATGCTGCTGAGTCTTCCAAGCTGAAGTCACAGCAATCAGGAAAGCTTTGAGCCATTAGGAAGTTGGCACTACGGCAACTCAATTAAACATCTACAGTGTCAGCCAGTGCGATCAAATCGCAAAATACGATAACATATAACTTGGCCACCGTGGAAAACTGTCGCAAATCTCTCCACAAGATGGCTCACGAGTTTGTTATTAGCCTAATATGGGTCCCGGGCCACAAGGATATCGACGGCAACTATATAGCAAATGAGCTGGCCACAACTGGTACCACGATCTCCCATCTCCAAGATAAGGAGGACATTGGGATGCCAATGGCCAATTAAAAGCTCATATCAAAGAGACTTTAAGCAACACATGGCAAACAGTGCCACTTTATCGTATAACCCGAAAAACATGTTATAAAATTACAAAGTAGCGTACCGCTGAGTTCTGCAAAAATCAGTAGAAACAGTCAAATGGTCCCTCACAGGACAGGACCATGTAATCAGGCTGGCTGCCCCGCTTAAACGATTTGTGTCGTAGGTGCAGAGATGAGGAGGAAACGGTGGAACACCTTTTCTGCTCCTGTCCAGCTCTCACTAGAAGGAGACTATAATACTTGGGCTCAACTTTAAAAAATTACATTTCAAATATGTCTACAATGAGACTCATCATCAACGACCTGCAAAATCTCATCTTAGGCCTAACCCTGGCAAAAATCAATATCATCAGCCCCACTCTACTGGACGTCGCGGATATTCAGGAATTTAACGACCAGCGACTTACCAACCTCCGCATGGTGGAACTACTGGCGGTATCCAAGGTCAGCGTTTTTCAAAACCGCGACCTACTCACGTTTCTGGTGAAATTCCCAAAACCCACCTATCTCTGCAAAAATATGACAATATTCCCGGTCCAACACCAACACACAATCTTGGACCTCGGCGATGGGAAAACAGTGGCCGACTGCGGCGGACGGATCCTCAGCATCACGGAGTGCGAGACAACCATCGGCGCTACCTTCTGCAAGGAACACCCAAGCCTACTTGCGCCCAACAACTGGTGGCTGGAACGGTCGCCCACTGCGGCACCCTACCTGGGCACCTGGCCGCCCAGGCCACCCCCGTGAATCACGGAACGCTAATCATCAATGACGCTAGCATGACAGTCACAGATAAGGCGGGCGACACCCAACACCTTAGTGGCACCTACCTCGTCACGTATGGCAACCGGGTCTCTCTTTGACGGGACCTGGTATGTCAACCAGCTGGGCGCCTCCAAGAAAAAGGCCATGGCGAAGCTTAACATCACAGGCCATGAGGAGAAGTTGAGTCTGCCTTTCCTACGGGAACTCAGCTTGGGTAACCTCAGGCATATCGAACGCCTAACAGCCAGTCACGCCAACTCGCACTGGATCACTGTAGGCGTCGCCCTCACTCTGGCGATCAGTGTCTGCTGGTTAGGTTGGCGCCGAAGAACCCGAGAGCCGGCCACCAACACTGCGCACCGCGATGTCGAAGCGGGCACGAACTGCAACAATGAAACATCCGCCCCAGTCAACCCGGACCCAACACCTTTAAAGAGGAAATGGCAACGTGCTGACCAGGCACACACGCTGCCAAAACGACCGGAAGCACACCAAACAGGCAAATCGCCCGCCGCAAACCAAGCTCCAATAAAACGGAAAAAGAGTGCTGACCCAGGTCTAGGCCACGATGCCAGCAAGTATCCAAAAGCCCTAAACCGAGGTATCGTGGTCAGAAGCCACCAGCAAACCATCACTCCAAGCTAAGAAGCCACAAAAGGAAGCCAGAAAAGAAGAAAAACAAAAAAAACCCAATGAACAACCAACAAGTGATCCTCATTGACTCCTCCGACGAGTCACGTCCCACCAATGGCAACAGCCCCGCCTGGTCAAGCGGACCCGACAGCATTCCCGACAACAACAACTCCAGGGACTCATCGCCCCCAAGCTCAATTGGCCGGAGCGAGGACAGCTCCACCTATCCTCCAGAGCACGACGCGGCCACCAGGCCCCTCGAGGAGGACTCGAGGAGCCCACCACCACGGCACTCCCGGTTCACCTGGGAAAACCTGTGGTCCCCACCACCAGCATCGGCCACCGCACCCTACACCAGGAGAATCGACGAAGCGACCAATTCTGACGACGAAGGGTTCCCACCACCACGGACCCCTTCATACTCCCCACGGTCGTCCTGGACGCCGGAACACGCCCACACGGACAGCAACGGATTGGAAGCCACTGGGCCAGGCTCCACCACACCAGCACCCTCGGAGTCCTCCCACGACGAGCCCCAGGCCGAGGAACCAGTGCTCCAACAACGGACAACGAACTACAAAATAGTTGAACGTGAAGACACCCCATGGGGGGATTCGGACGACCAAGATCCGGGTCAGGATCGAGGATACCTTCACCATCCCCGACCTGAAGCGACGCCGAAGGGATGCCGCTGACCCTCCACACACACCACAGGAGTAACCAAAGCGGCCAATTGCAACCCCACCCGGACGAACCGTTTCATTCATATACATATTCATACTAATAGCACTAAGTTACTTTGCATTCATATACAGATTCGTACTAATAGCACTAAGTTACGTTGTCATATATAATCCAACAACACAAACACCATACACCGGACATTTACAGTCGCACGCGCCTATCGATTCATGCAGAATCGACACACACGCCACAGTCTCCTACGGAGGCCACCATCGACACCGGGGCGTCCCGAAGTTTCGTCAGCGACAACCTGGCCCGACAACTAAACAACAACTCCAACCTGCAAGATGCATGCGTCCGCATACGCCTGGCTGACGGCTCAGTCAGAGAGATCACACAAGTTCTACTGGCGCACATCAAGCTGGATCAACGAGAGGCCCAAATCCCACTCCTGGTCCTCCCTAACATGCTGGATCAAGTTATAGTCGGCATGGACTTCCTATGTGCCATCGAAACGACGATCTAAAGCGGCACCACGCTGCTAAAGCTACAAGATCGCCACCTCACGCCAACGCAACCGTCAGTTCAATCCAACCACGTACAAGTCACCGAACTCAGCAACAAGAAATCTAGGTCAACCACCGCGAATACACGTCCCCGACCTACCGCAAAGAAGACGGCACCCAATAATGCAACGAAGAATACGACACCGAAACCAACCACAGCGAAAGCGAAGAACCGGCCCACAACGGAAAACACGAATCCGAAGCAAGCACCGGTAAACTGCAACCAAGCAAACGGGAAAACGAATCCCACGGCCACTACGGAGCATCCGCGTCCTAAGCCAAACCCAGGGAACACACATCCCAAACATACCACGAAGATCTCACACACGAGACAAGAATCAACACACTTGAACCAGGCGCTCGAAGCCCAGGATCAAAACAAACTACGGGGCACACGCACCCCGAACCCACCACAAGGATCTCACCCACGAGACAAACCCCAACGAACTTGAACCCGCTCGACACAGAAAGCCCAGGTCCAAGTTCAACCACCGCGCACCCATACACCCTACCCTCAACGGAGAAGGTGAATCCTCGGACACCCTCAGAGACGACAACCAGCCCCGAACAACGACAATGGCAGCAACAGTGTAACAACCAAACCACGAGGGAAACAGCCACGCAAATCCCTTACTGGTCGGGTCCAATCATCGAACTAGTATCCACGGAACCTCTCACTCGGAACCGGAATCTAGCCCGATGACCCCCCGAAACACCGACAGCAGCCCTGTCGTACCCACGGCCGACGCCACCCTGATCTTCGCCAAACCACAGGAGTACCTTCCGCGTACTGACGTGCCCACTAGCGCCATGCACCACGCCATGCCTAACCCCACGTCCGAAATCTTCGTCGCCCAAACAAGTCGTTGCTGCGAAAACAGAGTCGTCACTGAGACTCGCCTGGCCATACATCGATCTGGAGACATTACGACCCAGGCATACCGCCAGACCCACGAAGCTACGCCACTCACGGCCAACGCTACCCCGATCTTCGCCCACATAAGCGACTGCCACGTAGGAGCGAACACCCCAGCGCGTTCGACACAACCATCCTCCCAGAAGACCCAGGCCACCCACAGGACCCCGACACCCCCGACCTCACCGAACCCGACACAGAATTGATCTCCGATCCCTGGCCGCCGGACATAGCGCCACAGATCCAAGAATTTCTGAACACAGAACTTCCAAAGTTCAATAATCTCCACGGGACCTCCAACATCGCCAAGCACACCATCGTCATGAGGGATAATCGACCCATCAAACAGAGGCACTACCCAAAGAACCCAGCCATGATGCGGATTATCGATGAGCAAGTCGACCAATAACCACCCTGGATCTGAAGAACGGATACCGGCAAATACCCATGGCCAACGGAAGTAGAGAAGCCACCGCCTTCACGGTCCCCCCGGCAGAGGTCTCTATCAATGGAAAGTGATGCCCTTCGGATTACATTCTGCACCAGCAACATTCCAACGGGCCCTTGATACTGTGATCGGTGCCGACATGGAACCCTACGCATTCGCATATTTAGACGACATTGTCGTCGTCGGACGAGACTTCAATGACCACCTACACAACCTGGCAATAGTCCTCTCGCCTTCGAAAAGCGAACCTGCGGATAAACGCGGAAAAGTGCACCTTTTCCAAAGCCGGATCAAATATCTTGGTCACGTCATCAGCGAAGAAGGTATCCACACAGACCCCGACAAGATTGCTGCCGTCAAAGAACTCAAGCCACCCACGAACCTAAGGGAACTACGTCAATGCATCGGAATGGCATCATGGTACCGAAGATTCGTTCCAAACTTTGCTACAGTCGTCCAACCAATGTCTCAGCTACTCAAGAAAGGACAAACATGGACATGGACCGCAGATCAACAAGCGGCCTTCGACCAACTAAAGGAACTACTCACGACCGCTCCTGTACTTGCTTGCCCCGATTTCAACGTCAAGTTCTCACTACAAACCGATGCAAGCAACCTCGGCATAGGCGCCGTACTCACGCAGGAGATCGAAGAAAAGGAACGCGTCATTGCCTATGTCAGCCGACGCTTGAACCAGGCCGAAGGAAACTACTCCGCTACAGACAAGGAATGCCTCGCCGTCATTTGGGCAATCCGAAAACTACGCTGCTACCTAGAAGGATACCGGTTCGACGTTATAACCGACCATCTCGCGCTGAAATGGCTGAATACTCTGGAAAGCCCCTACGGAAGAATAGCGAGATGGGCGCTCGAACTCCAACAGTATCAGTACGACGTCCACTACAGAGCAGGGAAACAAAACGTGGTTGCCGATGCCCTGTCCTGACAACCCTTGGAGACGCTAGCCAGATTCAAAGAAGACGCCCCTGGCTCACACGACGGATTCAACAAACCAAAGAAGAACCCGATAAATACCCCGACTACGTTTTCGAGAATGGAGAACTCTACAGACATCTGGGCCACGGAGCCGACGATCACGACTACGTGTCATGGAAACTTTGCGTCCCAAAAGACCGACGCCAAAGAGTCCTCAAGGAATGCCATGATCAGCCAACGACAGGCCACCTCGGCATTCGGAAAACCATCACACGGATAACACAACGATACTATTGGCCCGGCCTATATCGCGATGTGCGGAAATACGTACGCAGCTGTTTGAGCTGCCAAAAGTTTAAGGCACTGCAACGCAAGCCCGTGGGTAGGATGCTTAACCGCAGGGCAGAGGAACCTTTCGCCACACTATGCGCCGACTTCGTAGGGCGACTTCCCCGATCAAAACGAGGGAACACCATGCTGCTGGTATTCTTCGACACCTTCACAAAATGGACCGAACTAGTCCCACTTAAGAAAGCTACCACAGCTAGCCTAGAGCTAGCTTTTCGGGAACGCATTCTAAGTCACTTCGGCGTACCAAAACGATTCGTCTGTGACAATGGAACACAGTTCACCAGCCGCTCGTTCCGCACGTTTATGCAAACAGCCGGTGTGGATCTGCAACACACCGCACCCCCCCAGGAAAACCCTACGGAACGGGCCAATCGAACAGTAAAGACGATGATTGCACAATTCGTGGAGGACTATCAAAACACATGGGACGAACTCATCCCCGATATATCACTAGCAATTAACTCCAGTGTCTCGAAACAACTGGATTCAGCCCCCGCCTTCTTGCTACACGGAAGAGAACCTCGCTTACCTGGAGCTTTATACGACGAAGTTACACCAGGGACAGGAAGCCCTCTGGACACAGCCCACACTAAGGCAACCCGACTCAAAGAAGTATTCGCGATAGTGCGGAACAACATTCAGCGGGCGAGTCAAGAACAATCCCGGCACTACAATCTCCGCCGACGACAATGGCGACCCACGGTGGGCCAACTAGTACTAATAAGACAACACCACCTCTCCAACAAAGCCGACGGTTTCGCTGCTAAATTGGCCCCAAAATATGATGGGCCATACAAAGTCAAAAGTTTCGCGTCAACAAATATCGTCAAGTTGCAACACCCCGGAAGTCGAAAACTAAAAGTCGCAAAAAATCAACGACCTGAAAGAATACCACGATACGTTCGACAGCGACTTTGCCGATCCAGCAAACGACAACAGCGGTCACATCGACCCCTTGGCGACGACAAACCACCACCAACAGTAGAAGATCCAGAACACGTTGGACTGCGACTTTTGCCGAGCCAGCAAACGACGCCAGCGGTCACATCGACCCCCCTGACGACGGCAAGCCACCAAGCAGTCGAAACTCCAAAACACGTTGGCCAAAAATGATGCCGACCCAGCAAACAACACCGGCAAGCGCATCGACCCCCCCTGACGACGGCAAACCACCAGCAGCGGAAACGTCGCTGCACGTGGAGCAACAAATTTCGCCGACCCAGCAAACAACAAAGGTGGTGCTACTAACCCACGACCCAGGGAAAACGCCGATAGCAGCAAAAAGAACATACGATACGATGGGGCCAAGGGCCGACGCCAACTAGGGAACACCTACGGCCACCCTATATATAGCCTAGACCTTGAGCTATAGCTATCAGAACACTACCACCTAACAACGGAGAAACAGTGCCATCATAAATCCTACTAGCCGCCACAGCATCAAACCAAACGCTTCCAACCAACGAACCGTCTTGTCCGCACGCTGCCCAAAGTCTACATCCAACTACATCCAGCCATGCAACCCGACAGCCGCCCAGAAGACCAGTCCAGACAGACCGCGCTAGTGATCCTTCTGGCCCTGACAACCACCGCGACGGCATCCATGATGAAAGTAAGCGACTACTCCAGTGCCCACTACATCCCTATCGTCGACGGCGACGTCGTCCTATGGGAAAAGTACGGCTATCTTCAACACACCACCAACGTCAACTTCTACGCGGCCTACGTCGCTCAAGCCGAGCAAGCCACGGTGCGGTTTACCACTGACAGAGTAGCCCCCATCTTCGCTACGGACTTGGAGCATATCAGTACGTTGGTGGCCACTCTGGAGACAGACCACCGGGACAGTCGCAGTCTCAACATCTTGGTCAGCGCCCTTAAAGTCATTGCCGGGACGCCAGATTTTGAGGATTGGGAACAGCTACGTTTCAAACAGGGCCAATTGATAGAGTCAGAGGCCAAGCAGATCCAGCTTAATTCAAGGATGCAGACCCGGCTCAATAAGCTGACCGAATATATGAACACCCTGGTCAGATCCGGAAATACGGAATGGGTACAGCTGGCCGAAACCATCTTGGCGAAGAACAGGATCATCATCAACGACCTGCAAAATCTCATCTTAGGCCCAACCCTGGCAAAAATCAATATCATCAGCCCCACTCTACTGGACGTCGCGGATATTCAGGAATTTAACGACCAGCGACTTACCAACCTCCGCTTGGTGGAACTACTGGCGGTATCCAAGGTCAGCGTTTTTCAAACCCGCGACCTACTCACGTTTCTGGTGAAATTCCCAAAACCCACCTATCTCTGCAAAATATGACAATATTCCCGGTCCAACACCAACACACAATCTTGGACCTCGGCGATGGGAAAACAGTGGCCGACTGCGGCGGACGGATCCTCAGCATCACGGAGTGCAGAGACAACCATCGGCGCTACCTTCTGCAAGGAACACCCAAGCCTACTTGCGCCCAACAACTGGTGGCTGGAACGGTCGCCCACTGCGGCACCCTACCTGGGCACCTGGCCGCCGTCACCCCGTGGATCATGGAACGCTAATCATCAATGACGCTAACATGACAGTCACAGATAAGGCGGGCGACACTCAACACCTTAGTGGCACCTACCTCGTCACGTATGGCAACCGGGTCTCTCTGAACGGAACCTGGTATGTCAACCAGCTGGGCGCCTCCAAGAAAAAGGCAGCGATCTCGGCCATGGCGAAGCTTAACATCACAGGCCATGAGGAGAAGTTGAGTCTGCCTTTCCTACGGGAACTCAGCGGGTAACCTCAGGCATATCGAACGCCTAACAGCCAGTCACGCCAACTCGCACTGGATCACTATAGACGTCGCCCTCACTCTGGCGATCAGAGTCTGCTGGTTAGGTTGGCGCCGAAGAACCCGAGAGCCGGCCACCAACACTGCTCACCGCGATGTCGAAGCGGGCACGAACTGCAACAACGAAACATCCGCCCCAGTCAACCCGGACCCAACACCTTTAAAGAGGAAATGGCAACGTGCTGACCAGGCACACACGCTGCCAAAACGACCGGAAGCACACCAAACAGGCAAATCGCCCGCCGCAACCAAGCTCCAATAAAACGGAAAAAAAAGAGTGCTGACCCAGGTCACAGGCCACGATGCCAGCAAGTATCCAAAAGCCCTAAACCGAGGTATCGTGGTCAGAAGCCACCAGCAAACCATCACTCCAAGCTAAGAAGACACAAAAGGAAGCCAGAAAAGAAGAAAAAAAAAAAACCCAATGAACAACCAACAAGTGATCCTCATTGACTCCTCCGACGAGTCACGACCCACCAATGGCACCAGCCCCGCTTGGTCAAGCGGACCCGACAGCATTCCCGCCAGCATTCCCGACAACAACAACTCCAGGGACTCCTCACCCCCAAGCTCAATGGGCCGGAGCGAAGACAGCTCCACCTATCCTCCAGAGCACGACGCGGCCACCTGGCCCCTCGAGGAGGACTCGAGGAGCCCACCACCACGGCACTCCCGGTTCACCTGGGAAAACCTGTGGTCCCCACCACCAGCATCGGCCACCGCACCCCTACACCAGGAGAATCGACGAAGCGACCAATTCTGACGACGAAGGGTTCCCCACCACCACGGACCCCTTCATACTCCCCACGGTCGTCCTGGACGCCGGAACAAGCCCACACGGACAGCAACGGATCCGGAAGCCACTGGGCCAGGCTCCACCACACCAGCACCCTCGGAGTCCTCCGACGACGAGCCCCAGGCCGAGGAACCAGTGCTCCAACAACGGACAACGAACTACAAAATAGTTAAACGTGAAGACACCCCATGGGGGATTCGGACGACCAAGATCCGGGTCAGGATCGAGGATACCTTCACCATCCCCGACCCGAAGCGACGCCGAAGGGATGCCGCAGACCCTCCACACACACCACAGGAGTAACCAAAGCGGTCAATTGCAGCCCCACCCGGTAGAAAGGGGATGTAACGAACCGTTACATTCGTATACATATTCATACTAATAGCACTAAGTTACTTTGCATGTATATGTGTGGCCCAGGGTTTTTAGCACTGATGTGTAATTAGACCCCGAGACGACGTGAATTTATTATAGTTTAGTTGTTGTAACGTTTATTGAATATTATGTGGATTTTACTTATGATTATGTGTATTTGTATGTGTGTAATTTAGAATTGTCTGGACTGATGTGGTAATTGTGTGAAGCTCGCTAAACTCTGGCACCGACTGACACTGAATCTCTCTCGCTTAACCCTACAAACCCCCCTGTTCTAGTGATCGCTCTCTCCTCTGCTCAAAAAGGGTGTTGCTCAATACTGGCGTCCACTTCGAGTCTCTCTCTGCACTGTGGGCCCTATTCCGATTCCTACATTCGGCCCTCCTGACGCTGGATTCGCCCCGAATTCCTTCATGTACTCTGCCACACTGGAAGGCTTACTAGGTCCTTCTCCATCTCCTACCTTCTCTACGTCTTACCTTCCATGTTTATTGACTTTCACTATTTTGTATGGTCCTAGATACTTTCCTTTCAATTTAAGTCCCACCCCGTACTGTGTACGCTTAATCGCTACTAAATCATTAACCTGGTATTCCTTTTCCTATCGTTCTTTTTCTTATTGAACGCTAATCGATTCTCCTCCTGCAAATCTTTTTATGTTTTTCTCTAGCTTCTTTGCGTATCTGCTCACGCTCTTCGTCCAATTCTTCAACAAATGATTGACTCACCAGCTCCTTTAGCTGCGAAATATCTGAACATCGCATATCGACCCCTGTCAAAATCTTAAACTGTGTGGCCTTCGTACTTCTCGGTTCAATATTGTTGATTAATTGCTGCACTTTGGCTACATGCCTATACCAAGAACCTGGACTATCTCCACTTAACTTTGACAACATAGGAACTACGATCCTATGCATTCGCTCCACTTGCCCGTTACCTCGTGGCACACCTGTAGTAATCATCAAATGTTGTATATTCCGACCTGAACAAGACTCCCTAAACGCATTTGCCGTGAAAGCGGCTCCTCTATCTGATACAATTCTACATGGATTACCGAAATTGATGGCCTGCTTTTCCAAACAGTTTATAACTTCCTCAGTTCCTGTACTACGCGTTGGGTATAACCACACATACTTTGAGAACCCGTCAACAACAACAAGAATATGGTTATACCGCTTTTAGTGATTTCCATTGGACCTACATGATCTATGTGGAATGTCACTAACGGCCTGTCGCCCTTATCTATCGGTGTCAAATACCCTTCTTGCTTTCCAGCTTTCGCATTTACCATGATACATTCTACACAACTTTCTACGACTCGACATATTTTGTCTTTCAATTTTGGGATGAAATACGACTTTTCCACTAAGTCCTGAGTCTTCTTCGCAGAAAAATGTCCCTGCCTATGGGCAATTCGAATTATTTCGCCCTCCATTTGGGATGGTACTACGATCAGTTCTCTATCTGGGTCTTTGAACAAAATCTGGTTTTGCAATGTAATAGTCTTCATACCCTTTATCCTCTACAATACTTCAAATTACTTTTGTCCAGTCATCCGCCAATTGCGCCTCTTTCAACCTATGCATCACACTATCTGTCAATACGTAACACGATACTCTACTTAACGCATCTACATGCCTCATCTTTGATCCTGACCTATGCTCTATATCAAAATCAAAGTCCTGTGGGAACATTGCACATCTCGCAACTCTCAACGGTACCTCTTTCTTCTTCATTGTCATTGCGAACGCATTGCAATCAGTGATGATTTTTAAACTTCGTTCCCAAGACATATACACGCCACTTTGTCAATGGTCCTATCACTGCAAGAACTTCTAGTTCGTACGAGTGGTATTTCTCTTCACAAGGTCTTGTTTTACGACTCATAAACAATACTGGGTGTAACAAGCTATCTTCTGGGTCTTTCTGCAGCAATACTGCCCCAAATACTAACCACTTGGACGCATCTGTGTGTATTTCTGTTTGTGACTTAGGATTATACAACCTCAGAACTGGTTTCCTAGTCAGCCCAGCCTTTAACTGCTCGAACGCTATATGCTGTAACTCCTTGAACTCGAACTTTGCCTCCATCCGTAATAAATCTGACAACGGTTTTGCGATTATTGCGTATCCTTCTATAAACTTCCTGAAATACGACGTCAGCCCTAAGAATCTTTGCACTGCCTTTTTATCTCTGGGTATTGGAAAATTGCTCACTGCCCTAGTTTTTTCCTCACTTGGCTTGATCGTTCCATTTTCAACGATATACCTTAGGAATATAACTTTTTTCTGTAGAACCTGACACTTTGACCAATTTATTCTTAATCCGTTTTGTGCTGCCACTTCAAGCACTCTTCCCAATCTTACAAGTCCTTCTTGAACATCTTTACTCGGGATGATAATGTCATCCATGTAAATGACTGCATCCCCTTTCCTAATAAGCTCACGCATTACTGACATTATAAAACGATTAAACACTGCAGGCGAGTTGGATATACCGAATGGAACATACTGGAACTCGTACTGACCATTTTGGGTAACGAATGAAGTGTACTTCTGAGACTGTTCCTCGACCGGCACGTGAAAATACCCGTTCGACAGATCCAATGTGGTAAATACGCTTGCTCGCTCTAACTTCTCGAGAACACAATCCATCTGCACCATTGGAAAATTATCTCTCACTATCTTTTCGTTTAACTTTCGATAATCACAACATAGTCGTTTCTTCCCATTTTTTCTTTTCGACCAAAACTACTGGAGATGCATATTCTGACGTGCTATGCTTGATTATCTTCTCGTCTAACCACTCTTGAACTTGGTCATCGACTATCCTTTGTTCGCTGCATGCTAGACGTCTCGGATGTTGGTAGACTGGTAACTCGTCCGTTAACACTATTTTCATTCTTATCTGACTACTAGCATTTCTCTTTGGGTTATATCCCTCGATCATACCTTTCACTTTACTTGCTTCTAACTGCGACAAATGTGACACCACTATGTCCACCTTATCTTCACTTTCCTCGGATATCAACATACAAAAGCTTCTATACTCTGCCAGCAGCTCTGAGCAAGAACCTTGTTCCTCATTACCTTTATTCTGTGTCCCTTCACTATCTACTTGGACCTCCAATCGTCTAACCAATTCTGTCCCATCTTTGGTGACTTTCAAGTCAACGTCTTTTAAAATTGTCCTGCCTAAAATCGCTTCAAAAGCTATGTCTTCATCAGACACAACATTGAACTCTACTTTCATATCGATTCCATCGATCTTCACAGGAATTATAGCACTTCCAAAAGTGATGATCTGAAACTCCCAATTCCAGTCAGACATCTTTGGCGACCGGTCAACTGACCAATTCCTAACTTAAGGAAAACTCTGCGGCTTAATAAGCATGAATCCGCTCCTGTGTCTACAAAGCCCTTTGAACGTGGCTCTTGAGTGTACGACCTTCTTCAACTCTAGGCCGGAAGAAGTAAATATACCTAATGGTTTTGTTACAATCTTCCCCTTGTACTAAGTTTTGCTCTTTCCTGCTTAACCTGTCTTTCAACCCTACAAGCAGCGGCTTTATGCCCTGGTTGGTTGCATTTAAAACATCTAAAATCGTTCTTTGGACAGTCTTTCTTCATATGTGACGTTTCTCCACACTTATAACATTTCCTAACTGACTCTGAACCTTTTCCCTCATATATTTCCTTGCCAAAACTCCTGGATTCATATTTATTTGATGACTTCAAAGGACCATGCATCTTCTGATAAGCTTCAATCTGATTCTTCAACTGCCTCATGGTTCTGGCTTGATACAGCAATCCTTTTTTATTGGTTGGACTATCCGGAATCCCATTCACAAAGTACTCAATCAAACTTTCGTCTTCTAAATCAATTGGTTTCGCGATCTCCATCAGAGCATACAAGTATTCCTGCAACGTTTCAATCTTCTTTTGTTGTCGCTTAAATAATTTCCGATGAACCTCTGCTGATGATACTTTAATACCGAACTCTTCAGTCAATGCTTCCTTCAATCTACTCCAGTCCCGAATATCTCGCTGACTGCGTATGTACAACTTTGCTGCTCCACCTAACAATTGCTTAGCATAAATAAATGTCTGCAGATGATTCCACCCTACCGTAAGTGCACATTCTTCAAGCTCAATTATCCACTGATTAACATCCATGCTATTTGAACCGGAAAACTCTGAAACGCTACCCTCAACATCCTTCAACGTGAACCACGATCTAGCTGAAACTGAAGCTTTTATTTCTCTGCGACCAATTCCTGTCACTCTATTTCCGATTTCTCCAGTTTGATCTTGATGTGGTTCTATTGACCTGAATGATTGTTCTTGTTCATCCCCATCGCTCTCATTAACCTCCTCTAAAAGATCATAGTGAGTAAAAGCCGGTTTTGTAAATCTACCTTTCATCCAACCGTCTCCAATCCTAACTCGCTCAACTTAAGCCGCAAATCCGCAACTAGCAGTGCCAGAATCTCGTCTCTTCTCATCTTGTACAATTTATGTTACTATAGTATATAGTTGAATGTAATAATTATATTGAAAATGTATGTTATTATGATATAGCATAGAACATAACAATACAAAATATTAATGCCAATATCTCGGTTACAATGGCTCTCAAACAATGCCTTTTTAAATTCAGTGAACTTAAAACTTTTCCGTTTACAGTTTATTTACTAATTCAATTACAATTTCTTAAAACTCTTCCGATTGTAATGGCTCTCAAACTTTACTTAGTACTTATCAAACTTTTACTCGAATTATTTTCAAACTGTACTTATATGCATCCAATTGTGCTTCTAAAACTGTAAACACTTTTAGCTTATCACTATGTTAGTTACTTTTTTAACACGTTCGTTCTTGTTTGACTCAATGTCGCTCGTTTCAGCTTCCTCTTCGATCTACTTATGTATATAGATCCTCTCGTCTCATACAGAAAATTTCCGTCACTCACCAAAATTCGCAACTGTACTTTGCAACTCGCCTTTCTGCTACCGCCTTACCGCCACCCAACTCTTGATCCAAGATTGGTTGCTCTCGTTCTGCTTCACGTTCTCTTCTCAGCTATACAGTCACAACACTCCAGCCAGTTGCTTGTTGTCTGTATACCGAAAAGTCCACGCCGCTGTCAGTAACGATTGCTGTTCTCTCTGCTTTCGTATCGTCTTCGTTTTGATATCTTTTAACGCTGCTCTCGTCGTTTCTCGTAGCTTTCGTCGTCGTTCCTTTCGCCTTCACTGTTTCTTGTCGCCTTCTGTCGCAGACCTTGAAATCAGTTCTCGCTGTCTTCGCTGTTTCCTTTCGCCTTCACCGTTTCTTGTCGCCTTCTGTCGCAGACCTTGAAATCAGTTCTCGCTGTCTTCGCTGTTTCCTTTCGCCTTCACCGTTTCTTTTTGCTGAGTCTGCCGTTTTCCCGCTTGTTCGTTGTTTCTGCGCCACGCTTCTGAATTTCACAACTCCACGTAATTGTCGAAAATTCTTTTTGACGCTCTGATTCTGTCTCTGTCGCTCTTCTACAATTGTCCATTAACACTCTTGACTTGGTTAATGCAATTTTGCGACCTCTGACCGAACTTCACTACAATACAGCCAAATTTACCACAATTACGACACTGTTTTTGGTGTTTTATACACGTTTCAATCAAAATTCAATCCCGGTTGAGCCCCAAATGTGTGGCTCAGGGTTTTAGCACTGATGTGAAATTAAAACCCGAGGCGACGTGAATTTATTATAGTTTAGTTGTTGTAACGTTTATTGAATATTATGTGGATTTGACTTATGATTATGTGTATTTGTATGTGTGTAATTTAGAATTGTCTGGACTGATGTGTAAATTGTGTAAAAGCTCGCGAAACTCTGGCACCGACTGACGCTGAATCTCTCGCTTAACCCTACAAACCCCCCTGCTCTAACGATCGCTCTCTCCTCTGCTCAAAAGGGTGTTACTCAATACTGGCGTCCACTTCGAGTCTCTCTCTGCACTGTGGGCCCTATTCCGATTCCTACATACATATTCGTACTAAGCACTAAGTTACGTTGTCATATATAATCCAACAACACAAACACCATACACCGGACATTTACAGTCCCACGCGCCGATCGATTCATGCAGTATCGACACACACGCCACAGTCCATCAGCCGTCCATCAGCCGACCATCAGCCGATTGTCAACAGTAATGGCAGTACATCCGCCGCGGCTCCCAGCACCACGCCTCAGCAAGAACACAATACAAGAAACCACTACACGACACCAGAACCACGAGAAACAATACAGAACACAAATAAAACCATTTAATAACATCAAAACAAACTCAACGAAGTGTCATCATTTCTTCGCCGAGCGCGAGCACAAATCAGGTGACGCCAAAAACCCATATTACCGCACACACCAAAACTCACGTGTCAACGGTTGCCGTTTCATCGCCAAGTGCGATCACCAAACTACCTACACGGTAACCAGACTCTACGCCCGCTCCACTTTCGGTCTCACGGCCAAGCCCTGCCCTAAAAGTTCCAGCAATATTACAAAATTTCTTGTAGAGAACCCTGGACAGACTGAGCCTACCTCAGTCTGAGATAGGTATTATACACTAGGAAGTGCTTGGTGTGGGGTTTTGATAATAAGTCGCATTTTGTGTTAGTGGGTTTGTGGGGTGATAATGAGTTTAGGCACTTTTTGTTGATTTCGCGTCGCGGAAATTTATGTGGGTTGGATTTTGGCTGTGTTGACGATCTGACGTTGGGTCAGTGGGTTTGTAGTGGGGCAGTTTTGTCGATTTCGCATCGCGGAAATTGGCGGTGCTGGGCCGGTGCTGGGCCGGTGCTGGGCCGGTGCTTCGCTTTCGCTGTGTTTGGTTTCGGTGTCATATTCTTCGTTGCGGTATTGGGTGCCATATTCTTTTGTGGTAGATCGGGGACGTGTGTTCGCTGCGGTTGACTTAGGTTTCCTGTTGCTTGGTTCGGTGACTTGCACGTAGTTGGTCAGCAGTGACGGGAGCGTCGGGGAGGTAATCGCGTAGTTTTAGCAGCGTTGTGCCGCATTGGATCATCGTTTCGATGGCACATAGGATGTCCATGCCGACAATAACTTGCTCTAACATGTTTGGTAGGACCAAGAGCGGGATATGAACCACTCGTTGCTCTAGTTTGGTGTAGGCCAGTAGAACTAGTGTGATCTCTCTGACTAAGCCGTCAACCGGCAGGTTGACTTAATTAACATTAACATTTTGCAGGTTGGGTTTGTTGTCTAGTTGCCGGGCCAGGTTAGCGCTGACAAAACTTTGGGATGCCCCGGTGTCGATTGTGGCTTCCGTTGTTTGTCCTTCTATAGTCACCATCGGCACTATCCGGCCGTCGTTCACGTGTAGTGGGTTGGTTAGTCGCGGGTCTTGGGAGGCGTCGTTTTTGTGTGATCCCGTGTTAGTCGAAGACGCGTGTCGTTTCCCGACGTGTCTCGGCGGCAGCAGTCGAGGGTCCGATTTGGCGTGTCCAGTTTGATCACATCGGCGGTAAGCTGCCTGTGGGTTTGAAATGGGAGTGGTGTTCATGCGGTGGGCGACGTCTTCGTTCGTCGTCCTGGTTTGATTCGATGACTGTCTCCGGTCTGGGTGCCTAGTCGGACTGACGTCTATTGCTGTGCTTCGCATGGGTGCAGGTGTGGTTGGGCGGTTCCGCTCTTGAACAATCTCGTACTCTTCTGCTAACCGTGCTAGCTGCGACAAGCTTTCCAGTTCGTGTCGCCGCACGTATAGCTGGTATACCGGCAGGTCGTTGTAGTAGATTCTGTACAACTCCAAAGCTGCGTCGTACACGGCATGGTGCATGAAAAGCTGTATCTCAATGAGATATTCTTTTGAACGGTTCTCCCACCGCTTGCTTGCGGCCCCGGATTTGGTCGTCCAATTGATCGAAATACCGTTAAGGGCAGGAAATACGTTAGAAACTCCTTTGCGGTAGCTCGAGGAGCTACCCCTGCAGTTGGCTGGTACGGAACCAACGACTTGCTCGGTCGGTAAGTACTTCAGTCATGGTCCGAGGCAGCTAGTTTGTGTCCACTCCATACGAGAGTGCGCGTTCCTCGAGTATTTCCAGAAACGATATTGGTTCATTCTCTTCGTTGAACTGGATGCCCCATCCGCAGATGCGTAAAACAAAACGAAAAATGCAGGATCATAGAGAATTACCATATATACCAGATTGCCGAATAAAGACTGATCGGATCATTATTATAGCCACAATGATAAAAATATTTTTTTCAGGTTCTAACCCCCTCTATCCACCCCTCCAAAAATCGTTTTCTAGAGTCTGTAAGGAAGGCAGTACTCGATTCAAGGAAAAATATGTCGATAGATATTAGCAAAAGAAGCCGATGGTATGTATGTGCTGCTATTGCCTTTTGAGACAGATACATATCTATGTTCTATCTTTTTGCTAGCAACGTACATACATACATACATTACATACACCCAGCGACAAAACAAGACTCTACTTTTATACCCGTACTCAGTCAGTACACATGTGATTTATGTGCAATTTTCAAATGTTTTATCAGTTTTTACATTTTACATTTTTTTTGCTTTATTGTCATCTACATCTACATCACTTCTCACAACAACACACGTACACTGCACGAGGCAAAAATTTTTGGAGCAGTGTGTGAGCGAGAAAGAGAATCTGTAGCGACTATCATCACCATAAATGACTTACGCTGCAAGGGGAAGGGGAAATATCTGCCGAAAATTCATTTTGTAATTGTGGCTATAATAATGATCCGATCTGAACCAAATTCGGGAATCTGCTAGATATGATCATTTCCTACGATACGGAATTTTTCGTTTTTCTCTATCTTCAAAATTGTCGGGAAGGGGCGGAGCGAAATTTTGAAATACACTCGTCTTGATTTGGTATCACAGGAGTGTGGACAGAAAGTTTGGTTGCTCTAGCTCTTATAGTCTCTGAGATCCAGGCTACACAAAATAAAAAAAATGACCAAATCGACTCTTTTTTGTGTGAGTGCGACCGAGAGCGAACGATGTTTTTCGAAATGGGTTTTTCTATTGTGGCTATATTAATGATCCGATCAGATTGAGATTGGGCCCCTGATAGATATGATCTTCTTCTATGATTCTGATATTTTAGTTTTCTGTAATTTTTAAAATTGTCGACGCCACAGATGTACGCTCTTTTGTGTGGCGGAAGATGGCGGGGCGAAATTTTGAAACACTTTTCTAGGAGTGAGATATCACATCAGACTGGATACAAAATTTGGTTGCTCTAGCGCTTATAGCCTTCGATCAATGGGCGACAAACAAGCCGGACAGACAGACGGACAGACAGACGGACGAACAGACAGGGCTATATCGACTCGGCTATTGATGCTGATCAAGAATATATTACATATACGTTATCGGGTCGGAAATTATTACTTCTCTATGTTACACACATCCACTTTTACCACAAATACAATATACCCTTTTTACTCTTCGAGTACGGGTATCAAATATGTAAAATGTAAAAAATGATCAAATATTTTTAAAATTCCACATATGTACATACATATGTAAATCACATGTGTATTGACTGAGTACGGGTATAAAAGTAGTGTCGCGTCAATAGCGACACAACACGTCCTTTCTCGTTTTTCATTACCACATGCAATTTGGTGCACGCTTTGTGGAGAAAGATGAATAAACACAGATTTTTATACCCGTACTGAAGAGTAATAGGGTATATTGTATTTGTGGTAAAAGTGGATGTGTGTAACACACAGAAGGAGGCGTTTCCGACCCCATAAAGTATATATATTCTTGATCAGCATCAATAGCCGAGTCGATATAGCCATGTCGTCCGTCCGTCTGTCCGTCTGTCCGTCTGTCCGTCCGTCTTGTTTTTCACTCATTGCACGAAGGCTATTAGAGCTAGACCAATCAAATTTTTTCCAGACTGATGTGATATCTCACCCTAGAAAGTGTTTCAAAAATTTCGCCTCCGCCCACTTTGCCCCCACAAAGGGCGCACATCTGTGGCGTCCACAATTTTAAAGATAGCAGAAAACGAAAATGCAGAATCATAGAGACAGCCTATATCTATCAGGGGCCCAAATCTGAATCGGATCGGATCATTAATATAGCCACAAAAGAAAAAACATACGCAAAAACTTCGCTCCATCCCTTTCGCACTCACACAAAAACGAGACGATTTGGTTTTGTATTTTGTGTCGCCTGGATCTCAGAGACTATAAGAGCTAGAGCAACCAAACTTTTGGCCAAGACTCCTGTGATACCAAACCTGAACAAGTGTATTTCAAAAATTTCGCCCCGCCCCTTCCGCCCCCAAAAGACGAAAGTCCACAATTTTGAAGATAGGAAAAACGAAAAATGCAGTATTGTAGATAATGACCATATCTACCAGATTCCCGAATTTGGTTCAGATCGGATCATTATTGTAGCCACAATGATCAAATGAATTTTCAGCAGCGAGTCGCCTCCCCCTTGCCCTACGCAACAAAAATATACATTTTTATTAGGGTTTGATGGCAGCAGCGCTGCAGCGGCTCTCTCACACGCACACTTACGCTCAAACATGCTGCCTCGTGCAGTGTACGTGTGTTGTTGTGAGAACTGATGTAGATGATGTAGATGTAGATGTCGATGACAGATGTAGCAAAAAATGTAAAATGTAAAAAAATGATAAAACATTTTAAAATTCCACATAAATCACATGTGTACTGACTGAGTACGGTATATAAAAGTAGAGTCGCGTTCAAAGCGACTCCGTACGTTCTTTCTCGTTTTCTACATATTTATAGTATAGATTTGGAAACACACTCTGAATCAAGTATTCCTTTTAAATATTCCTTCCATTAACGGTCTAACAGTTGTCTAGAAAACAAAACTGCTAAAGCATCTATGTAAGTGTTTTCACAAAGTGCTACAAATAAGATGTTTTCAAACACGCATTAATTTCACCAACAGCTACATACATACATACATATGTACATACAGTACATATGTACATACTTCCTTAATTCTTGAGGAACCTATTCATAGAATAGTAAAAATGTATTTGTATAAACCACATTCTCTAGTTATCATTAAAAAAACCGCATGCAATTTGGTGCACGCGATGCGGAGATAGATGCATACACATAGATTTGTTTCTAAAATGTATAGTATAGAAATATATTCTTAAACACACATAATTACACTTTTTAAACACCTTTAAATAACTCCATATACTGTTGTTCTTATAAAAAGGGGAGGTGTTTTGGGCTAATCATTTTAAGCACCACTCCAAAAATCAAATTGCAATATTATGCAGCTCAAGCGGCGGTCAAGGAGCTCAAGGCGGACATTGTCGCTGCCCAAAAGTGATGCGTCTGCATCCAGACCGTGAGAACCCTGCGCAACGGGCATTGGGCAGATACCACCGCTGCCCGAAATCCGACGCCTCCTATGGCATGTTGATTGTGGGGAAGCTTATGTAACGGGGCTTTTTGTTTCCCCAACCAAGACACCGGCTTGGAGGCAACTCGCCCAGATGAATTTAAAATACACTTGTCTGTATGTGGTATCACAGGAGCTTTGACAGAAAGTTTGGTTGCTCTATGTAGCTTAGAATAGACACAAAATACGAGCAACCAAGCGACTCGTTTTTGTGTGAGAGAGCGAGATGGAACGATGCCTTTCGAAATGATTCGCTCCGTTGTGACTATACTAATGATCCGATCCAATTCAGATTTGGGCCTCTGATAGATATGGTTTTCTCTATAATTCTGAATTTTTTTTGTTTTTGTTATATTTTAAAATTGTGGACGCCACAGATGTGCGCCCTTTGAGGGGACAGAAGTGGGCGGAGCGAAATTTTGAAATAAATTTTGGCTATATCGACTTGGCTATTGATGCTGATCAAGAATATATATACCTTATGTGGTCGGAAGCGCTTCCTTCTCTGTGTTCCACACATCCACTTTTACCACAAATACAATATATACCTTTTACTTTTCGAGTACGGGTATAATAACAGGAATTTGGATAGAAAGTTTGGTTGCTAAAGCTTTTATAGACTCAAATCTAGGCACTCATGTGGACAAACAGTCAAAGCAGACTTTTTGGAGCGTAAGAGAGAGCGAGAGGGAACGATGCCTCTCCAAATGGTTTTCTTCATTTGGCTATAATAAGGATCCGATCTGAAACAGATTCGGGCTTCTGGTAGATATTGGCTTTCTATGATTCTGCATTTTCCGTTTTTCTTTCAACTTCAAAATTGTCGACGCCACAGATTTTCGTCCTATATCTTGGCGGAAGGGAGCGGGGTCGAAATTTTGAAACGCACTTGTAGTAGTTGCTCTAACTCTTATAGTCACTGATAACTAGGCGATCAACAGACGGACATATGGATGGGCAGACAGAAATGACTATATCGACTCGGCTATTGATGCTGATCAATAATATATACTTCATGGGGTCCACTTTTACCACAGTTGCAATATTCCACTTAATTCTACAAGTACGGGTATAAAAGCGAAACAGACATGTACAACCCGTGCAACTTCCCATGTATTTCCAATGATAAAACTCATGGTAAAAGTGTGTTAAAATGTTGACGTTTAATACAAAAGCACACCGGATTATGTTCTGTCGTTCACTCACTGCTCACACACTCTGCACTCTCCTCGGAATGCACTCAACTGCAATACACATATTTTGGGTATTTTGATACTGTTACATAGTTGAATTATCTTCAATCTTAATCTATTATTTTCGCATCAACGTATGTACCAAAGGTACCACCGACAATAACAAGCTTAGGAAAAAAAATATTTTGTAATGATATGACAGCGATACTTACAGCAACTTCGACACTAGATGGTGGATAGACTCTCGTAGATACCTTTTGTACTTTTGCGGTTATCGAAGCACCACTGGGCATATTGTCTTAGCTTTCCCTCTAATATTTTTAAGTTATTTTTTAAAAATGACACGTAATACCTGCAATATATTAATATAATATGATATATATATTTATCTTTTATCTAATATATAAAAATAAGTCGGGTTTTCTTATTGACGTACTAACTCCAGAACGCACGAATCGATTTGCACGGTTTTTGCATTCGTTGGAAAGGTCTCGGGCTCCGTTAGGTTTATAGCAAAAGAAAAATTCACGAAAAATTTTAAAAGAAAAGCGGAAAATGCATTTGTATTATCTACTATAAACTACATACAGCTCCAAACCAATATTTTAAGTAGGCGCCGGTGCGTGATACATTGTTTGACAGCTACTCATTGTTCTCGGCTCAGTTAATTTCATGTGACAAACCGGGATTGTGTTCACTGTGAAAACGAAATTAAAAACGAGAAAGAACGTACGGAGTCGCTGTAGGCGCGACTCTACTTTTATACCCGTACTCAGTCAGTACACATGTGTTTTATGTGGAATCTTCAAATGTTTTATCAGTTTTTTACATTTTACATTTGTTTGATGCATCTGTCATCTACATCTTCATCAGTTCTCACAACAACACACGTACACTAAACGAGACAGAGCGTGCGAGTGTGAGTGTGAGAGAATCAGCAGCAGCAACCCTCAAAATAAATGTATATTTTGTTAAGGTTGTAGAGGGGGTGAGGCAGCTCGCTGCTGAAAATTCATTTCATCATTGTGGCTATAATAATGATCCGATCTGGACCAAATTCGGGAATCTGGTAGATATGATCATTCCCTACCATACTGCATTTTTCGTTTTTCTCTATCTTCAAAATTGTGGATTTTCGTCTTTTTGTGGGGGCGGAAGTGGGCGTGGCAAAATTTTGAAATAAACTTCACTGAAGCGATATCTGGGAGTCTAGGCAAAATTTTGGTTGTTCTAGCTCTTATAGTCTCTGAGATCGAGGCGCTCATTTATACGAAAAACCAAAATTACTCGATTTTGTGTGAGTGCGAAAGGGGGGAGCGATGTTTTTGCGTATGTTTTTGTCTATTGTGGCTATATTAATGATCCGATCCGATTCAGATTTGGGCCCCTGATAGATATGGTCTTCATCTATGATTCTGCATTTTTTTCGTTTTGTTATATTCAAAATTGTGGACGCCACAGATGTGCGCCCTTTGTGGGGGCGGAAGCGGGCGGGGCGAAATTTGGAAACACTTTTCTAGGAGTGAGATACCACATCAGACTGGATAAAAGTTTGGTTGCTCTAGCTTTTATAGCCTTCGAGCAATGGGCGACAAACAAGACGGACGGACGGACGGACGGACAGACGGACAGACGGACGGACAGACAGGGCTATATCGACTCGGCTATTGATGCTGATCAAGAATATATATACTTTATAGGGTCGGAAATTACTCCTCTCTATGTTACACACATCCACTTTTACCACAAATACAATATACCCTTTTACTCTTCGAGTACGGGTATAAAAAAAAGTTATTCGTTTCCTCATATTTCAATTGGAAACCATCAAATCAATCACGTGTATTGTGAACAGCAGGCATTTGTCTTTAAGGTGGTAGGTTGAACTGTGTAAATTATGTGGATCGTGCATTTGAGGTTAAAATGGACAGAGTCCACAGTCAAAATGCCTATAGGACGACGTGCGAACATCGGCCGCCGCACAAGACATGCAAACCAGCAACAAGTGTATTTACAGCACTTAAGCGAAGAAAGACCAAATATAAGAAGAGGAAATTCCCGATTGGGACAACGCGTGAGGACACGAAGATCATTGGCATCATACAATCGCTTGGCATTCAAATATGATCCCACTGCGAACTACAGTGATGATGAAAATTTAGATATTGGACCAATGACGACTATATGCCGATATTGCAATGCGTTAAAGTTCAAAAGAGAAACAGCTGGATTGTGCTGCGCAAGTGGAAAAGTCAAACTGGATCCATTACTTACACCACCACAGCCACTGAAACCATATTTCGATGGAAGTGATCCCGATTCCAGCCATTTTTTCTTCAACACATCCTGAATACAATAACTGCTTTGCATGACTTCCTTTGGAGCTAATATCATTCGAGAAGGCGGCTTCATGCCGACTTGCAAGGTAAAAGATACAGCA